>JABUQX010028515.1:57500-58648 GCA_015478945.1 Trachelipus rathkii | reverse complement strand
TCTAACAAAATTGATGATAGTACTTTCTCTTCTCTTTATTCCTCGGGTGCCAAACCAGGAATATTGTACGGATTACCAAAAGTACATAAACCTGACTGCCCGGTCCGTCCAATCTTATCTGCTATTGGTACTGTAAATTACAACCTATCAAAATTTTTCGTTCCAATTTTAGAAAATTTAACATCTAATGAATATACAGTAAAGGACACTTTTTCCTTCGTCAATGAAATAGTTAACTTTCCAAATGCCAATAATTATTATATGGCAAGTTTCGACGTTCAGAGTTTATTTACTAACGTGCCATTAGATGAAACTTTGGAAATTATATTAAATTCATTGTTCAGAGACTCATCTACAATACATGGTCTAGACAGACAAAGCTTTAAGGAGTTACTATACATTTCATCAAAAGATATTATATTCATGTTTAATGGTAAATTTTATAAACAAGTTGATGGTGTCGCTATGGGCAGTCCTTTAGGTCCAACTCTTAGTAACATCTTCATGTGTTTTTATGAAAAAATTTGGTTAAATGAATGTCCAGGAGATTTCAAACCTATATTTTATAGGAGGTATGTGGACGACTCCTTTCTTCTTTTTAAGTCTGAAGATCATGTTGATAAGTTTTTGCAATATGTCAACTCTAAACACCCGAATATAAAATTCACCGTTGATGTAGAACAAAATAATTCTTTGGCATTTCTGGATATCGATATATGCAAGGATAACAACAAATTTCACACCAGTGTCTTCAGAAAATCTACTTTTACTGGATTGACGACAAAATTTTATTCTTTCATTCCTCATATTTTTAAAATCAACTTAATTAAAACTTTTTGACAGGGGATACAAAATTTCGTCATCTTATGTTAATTTTACAAAAGAACTTGATTTCCTGAAAATATTATTTCTGAAGAATGGGTTCCCAGAATTTATTATTGACTCAACTTTTCGAAAATTACTTTCAGCAAAATTTAAAGACAAATCTCAAGCTAAATTAACAGCTCCCAAGGATATTTTGTATATGAGGTTTCAGTAAAATTGACGTAGTTTTAAAAACTAACTTTCCACAGTTTAAATTTAGATTTATATTTGTGAGTGACAACAAAATTGGGAAATATTTTAAATTCAAAGATAAACTCCCATTA
>JABUQX010028515.1:35000-42500 GCA_015478945.1 Trachelipus rathkii | reverse complement strand
ATATATATATATATATATATATATATATATATATATATATATATATATATATATATATATACGTTCAAATTGTTTAATTTCACTTACAGATCAGATACCTTAATTAAAATGCCACGAAATTGTAAAAATGATCCAAACAAATTTTGTTACATTTGTGGTGAGGTAACGTTGAAGTCCCAAATGAGGAATATTACTCCCTTAATAAAAAAAAGCATATAAACTTTATTTTGAAATTAAGCTTGGTGATCAAGATAAATCTTGGGCACCTCATATTTGCTGTGCGTCTTGTGTAACATTACTTAGTGGTTGGCTTAACGGACAGTCCAGACATATGCCATTTGCAATTCCAATGGTATGGAGGGAACCAAAGGATCACGCAATGGACTGTTATTTTTGCATTACAAAAATTGCTGGAATAACAATCAAGACCAAGAAGACCATTAAATATCCAAACAAACCTACCTTCGGCTATTAGGCCTGTTCCTCACAGCGAAGAGCTTCCTATCCCTGCACCACCTGAAAATGTGAATCTCCTGTCAGAAAACTCCGACGAAGAAGATTTACAATTACGTCCAGAAAATGACGACTTTGAAGACCTTGATTATGATGGAATGTCAACAGAACCTCATAGAATTAATCAGCATGAACTCAATGATCTAGTTCGCGATCTATCATTGTCAAAGAAACAGGCAGAACTATTGGCATCTAGATTAAAGGGTTGGAATCTCCTTGAGAAGGAAACTACAATTTCCTCTTATCGGCGACGCGAAGAAGAATTCCGACGCTTTTTCTTGGTAGACGGCAATTTAGTGTATTGTACTGATGTTGATTCATTAATGAGAGAATTAGGAGACTGTCATGATCCTAAGGAATGGAGATTGTTTATAGATTCTTCTAAACTCAGTTTAAAAGCAGTGCTTCTTCATAATGGAAATGTGAAACCTTCGACTCCTATTGCCTATGGAGCCCATATGAAAGAGACCTACGACAACATGAAAATTTTGTTATCGAAAATACGATACGAACAGCATTCTTGGAATATATGCGGCGATTTAAAAGTTATAGCACTTTTGTTAGGTCTCCAACAAGGATATACTAAATTTTGTTGTTTCCTATGAGAGTGGGATAGCAGAGATCGCAAAAATCATTTTGTCAAGAAGCAATGGCCTAAAAGAAATCTAATACCTGGAAATAAAAATGTAATTTTTCAACCACTTGTGAAACCTGAACTCGTATATCTTCCTCCTTTGCACATCAAACTCGGGTTAATGAAAAATTTTGTAAAAGCGATGGATAAAAGTGGTCCAGGGTTCCTATACGTAAATAAGAAATTCCCTAGGATCAGTGAGGCTAAAATTAAAGAGGGTATATTTGTAGGCCCACAAATAAGGGAGCTAATGAAGGACCATCACTTTGATGAAAGCTTGAATAATATTGAAAAACCTGCATGGAGATCCTTTAAAAAGGTCATAACTGGGTTTCTAGGCAACATATATTATATTATATATATATATATATATAATATATATATATATATTATATATATATCATATATATATATATTATATATAATATATTCATACTATTATATAGGTTTAATATATAAAAAATATATTTATATTATATAATTATATATTATATATATATATATATATATATATATATATATATTGTCTCCCCAGATGTTGATTGTGGGCATCCGCCTGCTGTAGAACGTGGTACATTCCGTCTCCTGAGTAATGAAACGAGTTATGGTTCTGTGGTATCGTATGAGTGTGAAGAAAATTGGAAAATTGACGGAAAAGTTCGTCGTAATTGTTTAGAAAACGGGACATGGTCGGGAGATTTCCCAAAATGTGTTGGTAAGAAAATATAAAAAAAATTCTTTTAATAGGGATTTCTTTTAAAGTGGGAGGGGGAATTATTTTTTTACTTTTTTTTTTTTTTTTTACCAAATATATATTTTTTAATCCAAATATAAATATAAATATTTATAAGATCAGGGTTGTGGATATATATTTTTTTTTATTCTGCTACGGTCTCTGCTCCACCCAAAATTTATTTTCCTGCTCCGGTTCCGCGGTTCCTGCACCGTAGCCTTGTTTTATATTATAAAACATTAAATTAGAATTTGTGTTTTGTCTCCATATTGGCTTAATGAATAGCATTGTTGCTTTTTATACAGAGATTATTATTATTATTATTATTATTATTATTATTATTATTATTATTATTATTATTATTATTATTATTATTATTATTATTATTATTATTATTATTATTATTATTATTATTATTATTATTATTATTATTTTTATTTATTTTTTTTTATTATTATTATTATTATTATTATTATTATTATTATTATTATTATTATTATTATTATTATTATTATTATTATTATTATTATTATTATTATTATTATTATTATTATTATTAGTAGTAGTAGTAGTAGTAGTAGTAGTAGTAGTAGTAGTAGTAGTAGTAGTAGTTTTTCTTATCATTTTTCGATACAAATATTATAACATATGAATTTTCTTTCTTCATCATCTCCCAATAACTCCTCATACTCTTAACACATTCTCCAACACCTGCAGAAGTCCTCTGCCCTTCCTTATCTGAAGAGCTCCAGAAGAAGTATAAAGAAGAGGACGAAAGGGAAATTGAACCCTGGAACAAAGCTTTGTTGGAAAAAAGAGACAAAGAAAGAAAGATCAGGATTGACGTCGACGACGGTGATAGACGGGTTGGAAGCTTCGCCTCCTACAGATGTAACCAAGGACAAAAGCTTGTTGGGGAACTTACAAGAAGTTGTAAGCAACACGGTGTTTGGGACGGTTCCGAGCCTAGATGTGAATGTAAGCTTTCCTATACTATATTTTTATCTTTGGATATATATATATATATATATATATATATATATATATATATATATATATATATATATTAATAGTAGGTAAACGCTAATTATAGTGATGATATAGTACTATATATATATATATATTATATATATTATATATATAGTATATGAGTACCGTATAGTATAGTACTATATGATATATATATAGTATATATTATAATTAAGTGGCAATTATGTGTTGTATATTATTATATATATATAATATAATAGAGTAGGATATGATAATAAATGTATAGTAGTAGGTAGTAGTAAGTAGTATCATATATACGTGTATAGGTAATATATAAATATATATCATCTAGAGTATATGAGTATAGATATGTTATATATATGATATATAATACTATACCTAGTATATAGTATATATGAAGGGAGAATGTACACACGCATACTCGAACGTGAAATATACCTCCCTTTGTATGGTGCGTCTTGTCTCTTGCTTGTTGCGCGTTCAGGTTTTCGCTTGCAACGACACTTTGCGCGTCTGCCTCCAGGCAACATATTATAACCACCATTTATCCCACATATTATGTGAGAGTCAACATGGATCTAAAGCTAACACACCCACTTCTAGATACACCTTACAGACATCTCCTGACCTAGCTCCATTTATCCTATGTGTTGCGGGGAGAACGAGAGAATTTCCGCACAGCGTCGTTAATTAGGTCCTGCGTGTCGTAGAGTCGACTAAGGGGCGTGGGTAGTGTGGCGGTTGGCTGCTCCACTACTCCCTACCTTATAATTGCTTGCTAGGGTAATGGGCTGATGCACCGTTGACCTCGGGAGAGATGGTGCGTTTGATCGCCGGTAAACGAGAGCCTTCTTAACTTGCGGCGAAATTGTATGATATCGGGTAATGGGTAACATGGGATAGGTCAGAGGGGAATTAAATGTTGAGGAGTAGAGGAAGGAGGAGAGTGATGGATGTTAATTGTAGAGAAGGAGACAGATGTGTGAGTTGTGCTCGCTGGTGACTGAAACACAAAGAATTGGAAAAGGAAAAAGGTGAAATTTTAAGGTGGGTGGTGATGTGAATGTGTGCGCCTGCTGGTGTGGGAGAGTAATGGAGAGAGGGAGAGAAGGAGTGTGCAATGTTGATGAAGTGACTGCGTGGTACAAAGCTATGGTAGACTTTGAGTGTGTGAGTCCTAGAATTCTAATGGTTAAAGTTAAGTTTGAAAAGGTCAAGGTATGTGTGGTTGTGACGTGTGGTCCATCTGAGGGAAACGTTGAGGGGAGTACGATTTTTTGGGATAATTTGAAATTTGGCTAGAATGGGGTGAGTAGGAAAGTTTCAGATTGGATAGTGTTTGGGGGGACCTGATGGTTTCGGATAGGTGAATGCAAAAAAGGTGTGGTATAACAGGTGGGTTTTGGGGTGGGGGGGAGGAAAATGAGAATGGTAGGAAGGCGTGATTGATGTTCTGTGTAAGGGAGCGCGCTAAATTGTTTGTGTAGTAATGATTTAATTTAAACACAAGAGTAATGCCATAAGTAAATACTAGAGTTTGGGTGTACGGTAGAGATGGTTCGAAGTGACAAAGCTATGATTGATTTTGTGTTGTGAAGAAGGAGATGTTTGAAGTATGTGGTTAGGACTGTTAAATCAGTGGAGGGGTTTAGGGAATGGGATTATGGACTCATTATGTTGTTCTAGTGTTATAAACACTTGAAGTTAGTGGGGAGGCTTGGATGGAGAGGAAGATGATGAAACGAAAGGAAGTAGGTAAAATTAAGAGTGAGAAGTTTAAGTGAGCGCAAGAGAATAAGGATAAGTATGTAAGAGCCCTCGCATAGTAATTGCGGTTGAATGTGAACAATGTTGATTACTTGACAGAAATCTGGGGCAAGGATGCAAGGAAACAATTTGTGTAGTAGTCGCAAAGGGAAGTGTGTGGATGTGCTACAGTAGGAAGTAAGACATGGTTAACGAGTGAATGGTTGGAATGAGAAGGTTGAGTGAAGGCGGTTTAAGAGGTAAGAAAAGAGAGCGTGGATTAATGTACGCTAAAAGCAACAATGATGAAGTTATAACAAAAGCAAAAGATAGCTTGGAATTATATAACAGGCGGAAAAATAGCAAGAATACTCAATAAGGGTGTATACGTGGGAGAAAACAAGAGGTAAATGAACAGTTTGGAAGGAGGATGAATGAGGGACAAAAGGCAGGAGTGTATGCATTACACAGGAATAGATGAAGCGCGCTTTGTGGAAGGAAGCGGCGGAAAGGTTATACGATGAGAATGAAGGGGGAATCTTGCTTAGAATAATTGAAATAGGGATGGTGCTTTTTGTAACTAGATGAAATGGAATGTGAGAAGGAGTGGTGGAAAGAACACTTTGAAAATCTGGATAATATTTAACAGTAATGATGAGGTGTTAGTGAACTAGTGGTGTGGTTTCGGATGGTTGCAGATGAGGAATCAGCGTATTTGTTGGGGATCGAGGTCTCATATAGTGTAAAGCGAGGAAAGTAATCGGGGTTAGGGTGAGAAAGTTGAAGAATGGTAATCTGCAGGTATAGATGAGAGATTAATAGTGAAGATGATCAAGAGCGGAGGCGAGATGGTGATTTGATTGGATTTGGAAGTTGTGTAATAAAGCGTTTATGGAGGGTATAGTCCCGAGGGATTGGAGAAGAGCAGTAATAGTACCCTTATATAAGGGTACGGGAGAAAAGGGGACTCGTAGAGAAATTATAGGGGAATAAGTTTAATTGAGTGTTGTAGGGAAGGGTATATGCTGGTATTTTTGGTCGAAAGAGTGCGTCGAGTGACTGAGGGACTGATTGGTGAACGTAAAAAGGTGCGTTTAGGAGTCGGTAGAGGAATGATCTCGTGGTCAAATCTTTAACACATTGAAACAGAAGTTGATGGTGTCGAGAAAGATGAGGGGACGAGAAGAATAATTCATATTGTAGGTTTTTATGGATTTAAACAGGTCGTAGATGATAGAGTTAATAGGGAAGCTTTAGGGCAGGTGTGAGTGATATATGGTGTTGGTGGTAGGCTTCTGATGGAATAAAAGTGACTGATTTGCACGAATAGTGAAGCGTAGCGTATGTAAGAATAAGAATGGTGGTGCAATGGGGTCTGATATGGTTATTGAAAGGATTAATTAGCGGAGCGTGGAGACAGGGTTGTGTTATGTCTCCTTGGTTATTCACTTTTGTATATGGATGGGGTATGAAAGATATTCGAGGTGGGGATGGCAGGAGAAATGGTGTCTAGACTGAATGAGAAATGCGAGAGGAGGTGGAGGGTGCCGCGCTACTATTGTATGCGGATGATTTGGTTCTGTGTGGCGAGTCTGGAAGAGCGTTTGAGAGGATTGGTAGAGAGATTTTGGCAGGGTTGTAAAAGGAGGGGTTTGAAGTAAACGTAGATAAGAGTAAGGTTATGGTTGTGAGGGAGGACAGTCCTCAGTGTGAAGTTATGTTAGAATCGATGAACAGCTGGGCAAGTGTTGAGTTTAAAGCTATTTAGGGTAATGTGTTGGATGAGCAAGGGAACGGATGAATGCGAGAGTGGTAAGTAGGAAAGTTTTGTGAATTGGCAGGAAGGTGCTGGTGCAATTAAATCGTTGGTGAAAGTGTAAAGGGACTAAGTATTGAGTGCGCTAGAGTCTTACATGAGGGTATGTTGTTACCACTGTGTTATTGGTTCTGGTAGTTGAGTACTATGGTCTGGATAAGAAGTATATAGATCTTAAAGTTTCAATGTAGTTCAGATGGGAGCAATCTTAAGGGGCATGCTCTTTAGGTGTGAAAAAGAATTAATAAGATGTAGTGGGAGGAATGACGTATTAGAGAGTGGTGTGGTGTGAAGAAAGGGGGTAATAGCTGAGAGAATAGAACTGAAAGTAGATGATTTGAGAATGGGTTTGGGGCTCATGTGGAAAAGGATGAATGAAAGGTCGATTGGGTTAAGCGGGATGTAATAGTGGAGAGTGTGTTGGGAACCGACCGCTGGGAGACCGAAGAGAACGTGGATTGAGTCGGTGAACGAATGTCTGACGGAGAGAAATGTGAAGTTTGGCAGAGGCGAGAGAATAAAGGTGCATGGTAGGAGAGAATGGCGGGGTTTGTATGGGGGCATGGTTGTGGCCACCTGGGCCAGGGGATGAACCCTTACTATTGACGATTTACCATAGTGAGGTCCGTCGCGGTCCTATGATGCTCTAGGGTGGATTTTTCTGTCTGTTGACGAGCTCTCACTAATAATGGTACAGAGGGGCGGTAAGCTGGGCTTTCTTTCGACGTTTGTCATGTTCCTCCTACTGCTGTTTCCTTTTCGAATGCTTGGTAAGCAACCTTACCGCCAATCTTGGGGCAAAGATGGAAGGTGAAGAAAGAAAGAAAGAATATATTATATATATATATATATATATATATATATATATATATTATATATATATATATAATATATATATATATATAATTTAGTTATATATATATATATATATATATACAAACTATATATCATATATATATATAATAATATTATATATATATAATATATAATATTTATATATATATAATATATATATATATATATTTCAGGGGTTTATTGCGATAAACC
>JABUQX010028515.1:17500-27500 GCA_015478945.1 Trachelipus rathkii | reverse complement strand
TACATAATTACTATTTGTTGATTGTGAGATTAGGGATCTGTAGCTACCAGTTTGCATGGTGGTTACCAGGTGAAGCCATGAAATGAAGAAGATCCCAGTTGAGTGCTGACCACACAGTTTATCAACAACCTAAATCAAATTTTTTCGTCATATATATATATATATATATATATATATATATATATATATATATATATATATATATATATATATATATATATATATATATATATATATATGGTATATATATAAGTGTTGGTATATATATATATATAATGGTATATATATATACGGTATATATCATATATTAATGGTATATATATATATTATTTGGTATATATATATACATACGGTATATATTATATTATTGTCATATACATATATATATTATATATATCGGCATATATATTAGAATAAACTTGGTATATATATTATATATTTGGCATATACATATTATATACAGAGTACTCAGATATTATACGGCATATATATAATAGATATACATAACTTATTTATAAACTATTTTATTATGTTAAATAATTATCTATATTACTTTATATATATATATTTGGTATATACATATATATTATACGGTACATATATATATATATTATCGGTATTATTATTATATATTATACGGTATACATATATATATTGTTAAAGAATATTGTTTATTCCTACTTGACGTGTTACGGTACATAATATATATATACGGTACATATATATATATTATTATTTGGTAATATATATATATATACTATAATACATACATATATATAAGAATACAGCAGAGAGAAAGAGCATATATATATATATATATATATATATATATAAAGAGAGTTATATATATATATATATATATATATATAGCAGGTATGTTATATATATATATATATATATGTATATATAAACCTGCCAATGACTATCTTTTTTTTGTGGGGATTCCAACCAATGGTTCTACATATTGCGACCCCACTTCGCGTAGATGGAAATTTCGATTCGATATTAAAGTTAAGGATTATTTCCTGTTTGCATGGGGAACGAAGGGATTAAAATTTTCCTTCAAAGGATGTGGAAATGCCATAATAAATGCTTGTATGGCCTATTATTGATTTGAAAATTAAAACAATTACTTTGTAGAACCAACTAAAAAGCAGAGTTTTACCAAATTTTGTATTATATATATATATATATATATATATATATATATATATATATATATATATATATATATGTATATATATATATATATATATATATATATATATATTAAGTTTAATTTTTGTTGACCATTTCTTTTGATATTCAAGAATTGTATATAGTTTGTGATATTTATATCAAAAGACTCTGAAAAAGGTCGACTCTAGTCTCGAAACGAATATTTAAATAATTTTACTTTAGCAAATATAAATTTTTTTTTTTATAAATATATAATGTCCATATGTAATATTTTGTAAATAAAGTAAGCATAAGAAACTATTGTAATAATGTTCCAAGTTTTATTTTCCTTTCATTTAGAAACTAATTTCATCACGGCTTTGTAGTTTCATATCAGAAGTTATCAAATGCGGGGACGTGTTTAGTTTTCTTTCTAATATGCAATACCCTAATCAGCGAGGTGCCAAAATTATAACCACCGATATCTTCTTTGCCATAATTAACCAAACAGCAAGAGTTAACCACCACTTCGAGCGAACTGATTGACAGCTCACCATTACCCTTCTTACTCTTTTAAAGTATTGTAAAGAAAAAAAATAACATAAGAAATTCTTTAATAAAAGTGTCAATATTTTACATATTGGAATGCCCTATATGATTTTATTCTTCTAAATGTACTACAATAAAATATATATATATATATATATATATATATATAGCAAGAAGAAGAGCAGTTATATATATAAATAGCAGCAGTATATATATATATATATATATATATATATACATATTGCTATATATATATATATTACATACATATACATACATATATATATATATATAGTTATATTGTTTATTAGTTACATACATATATATATGTTATATATATATAGTATATATATTATATATATAGCTATGAAGAAGGTTATGTTACATAGCTAAGGTTGCTATTATTGTTGCTGTTGCTGGTTGTTATAAGTTATTACTATTAGTTATTATCTAATATTATGCCATATATATATATATATATATTATTATATATAATATATATTAATGTTGCTATATATTATTATTATATATATATATATATTATTATTATTAGTATATATATATTATATATATATTATTATTTATTATATATATATATATATATATATATATATATGTATATATATATATATATATATATATATTATTATTATTACATAGCATATATATATTGTTATTGTTATTATTACATACATATATATTAATAGTTATATACATGTTGTTATATATATATTTATTTTATTGCATTACACACTCACAGTTATACATATATTATGATATGCTATACATATTATACATATATATATTGAGAGTATATATATTATTATTGTTATTGGTTATTATTATACATATTATATATATATATATATATATTATTACATATATATTATTATTATATATTATTATGTTATTATATATTATTAAATATATATTATATTATATATATATATATATATATATATGTATTATTATATTATATTATTACATGCATATTATATATATTACATGCAGTGGTATATTGTTATTATATGCCATATATTAGTTGTTATTACATGCATATATTATATATACATATGTATATATATTATTGGTTATTATTATATACATATATATATGTATTATTATTATATTATTGTTATTATTGCTGTATTATATTATTACATTAGTTGCTTAATTATATTATATGCATATATATATATATATATATGTATATTATTATTTTTATATATATATATATGTATATTATATATATATATACATATATGATATATATATATATATATGTATTATTATATATATATAAAGATATGTTTTTATTATATTATATGTTATGTTATATTATTATATATATATGTATTATATATATATATATATATATATGTTGGTTATTATATATATGTTATATATATGTATATATTATTATATATATATAGTGAAGAAGTTATATATATATATATATATATATATGTTATATATATATATAAATATATATATATATGTTATGTTATATATATATATATATATATATATATATATATATATATATATATATATATATATATATATATATATATATATATATATATATATATATATATATATATATATATATATTATATATATATATATATATATATATATATATATATATATATATATATATATATATTTATTTATTTTTGCTTAATATACATCAAAGTTTTTGAAACCCTTAAACTACCTTTAAAGATCATTTTAACATCATATGCGGCAAATTCCTTAAAATTTCTAAAGTGGTAGTTCAGATGCAAATATTTTTAAAGTTTTTGTTTACATAACGCTTTCATACAATAATAATAATAATAATAATAATAATAATAATTTTTAAATTTAATTTTGTCCTCTGGCATTATTTGAAAAATTACAAAAGAAAACCTTTCAAAATGGCACTTAAGAATCCAATAACTTCTCTCTGAAAATAAATCCTGACTGCTCCTTTAATTATTAATTAAAAGCCTTCTCATTAAGATGTATTGATAAGAGTCCTTTACTAATTGAAAAATAGAGATGGTGGTTCTCTTATATGTTCCTATCTATTCCCACAAATACTTCATCACCTAATTTCATGTTACAAATTTTGCAAAGTATTCCTATAACCAAAATAACTCGTTATTATTTAGAGTAACTTGTTACTATCTAGAGATTCTCACACCCATCATTTAATTATTTTAACTTGTTAGATTCTTCTCAAATTCTAAACCTCAAAAGGATTCTGCATGTTCTTTCATATTAGTAATTTACATTAACATTCGCTTCATCCATCAACTGCAAATTTATGCAATCAGAGCTGCAGAGTTATCACCAGAGCACCCGATTCAAACTTATGGTAAAATAATTACATAAGCTGACAATTCACCTCAAACATGTGACCGTCCGATTATTTTTAAATTGTACCCTCATAGGTCTGGGTCTACTGACTGCTAACAAAGACAATGCAGTTTTTTTTTTTTTTTTAAATCCATAAGATTTAACCATAAGAAAAATTAAATTACAAGACAACACTAATTTATATATAAAAAAGAAATTTTAAAACATTAGTCCCATAATGGCATAAAAAAATTCAACTACTTACACATAAGCAGAAGTTTGCAACAAAAAAAAATTGAAAAAAAAAAAAATACAAAACTATTCAGACCAGAAAAGGTATAAAATTTATTAAATCCACTTAGAAAAATATAGATTTTCTATAAGTCGAGTTAAAAAAAAAAAAAAAAACTACTACTACTACTACTTGAGAATGGTGCTAATACTGCCAATCTTTCAATCAAACCATTAAACCTGATTTTACTTTTATAAGTACGAAAGACATGCAATTTTCATTTTAATTGTATTTACTCAGTAAACAAAGTGCAAATTCAGTGCTGAAATTCAGCAAAAAAAAAAAAAATTTAAATTTACAAACTTTCTTTCAGAGGAATAATTTCTGCGTTATCCTCTATCATTGAAGCCTTTAATATTAAAGTGTTTATTAAGTAGAGAGTAGGAGTAGGCATATTTTTACAAAACCCTAAAACCCTACAGCTCTGATTGCAATATCAGCAACACGATACATCATACTAGTAAACCACTGACTAGTAAAAACCACCTATATTCAATATTTTCGCTACAAGCTTTACACTAGCGCCAATTAACAGACCAATACATACACCATTTGTACACAATAATTGAGCTCTGTCGGGTTATAATAAATAAAATAAATAATATATAAATATATAATATATAAATAAATAATACTAAATAATATAAATATTTACTTAAAAATCTTAAAAATAAGAAAAAAATAATACTCCATATAATATTTACCAAATTAAATGAGATGCAAAGTAAAGAGCTCTTTAAATCCTTGGACAATTTTCATTATTATATTACAAATATTTTACCTCATTTTCTTATTCTGTAAAAAAAAAAAAAAAAAAAAAAAAAAAAAATCTTAAACAGTCTCTCTCCAAAATATACCATTACAAAATATTTCTCCCACTCATTCAAGTAGTATAATAATTGCACGTGCTATATACATCAATTTCATCAGCCAAATATATACATGCACAAACTAATCGCAAATATTTTAAACTATTGTAAATATATATATATATAATATATAAATAAAAAAAAATAATAGAAAATTTTCACTGGCCAAAAAGGTTTTCTTGAACTTCTTTAACCAGTAATATTCTGTTAAGCATTTTACTAATAGTGCATTCTTCAATTGCCACTGAAGTATACCAAACAGGAGAATCGGGCATACAGGTCTCTTCGGGGTATACATAATATTTATCTTCACCTTCTTGAATATTTTCTGGACTGGAAAAAAAATATATATATTCAATGTAGTAAATATTCAATTTCGAGGGGTGCTGGGGGTATTTACGTCTTTAAATATTTAAGACACAAATGCATGTAATACAAACATTTGTCAACAAGGTGCTCCACCTCCCTGTCCCCCGGACCAGTGAGTGGTCGGGGAAATTGAACATATTTTAACAATCACAAATTTATTAAATTTAACGTAATATAAATCATACTGTATATGTCGCGATTAGATACAAAAAGACCGAAATGAAATGAACGAAGCAAAAGAGCTATACAGATTGCTCTATGAAGAAAATACATATTGTATGAATTAGGGTCCAAGTTTCTGACAATAGACATCTATAATCATCATAATAGAAACTTACAGTAAAAAAAAATGAAATATTGCAGCATTTTTAAATATTTATTTAAATTATTATTATTTGCTAAATCAGGAGAGGAAGTGGAGGATGCGGATTAAGAAAACTTTCAGCCACATTAATTAATATTAATAATTTTCATCTGAGAAAATATAGATAACCATTAAGTACATATATTTAATAACCAGGGTTGGCACAATTAATTAATATATTAGTTATCGATATATATAATTATAAATACATAAAATGAGTTTTAAATAAATAATTTATACCGTTATATGTGATTAATAAGTGTAATGTCCTAGTGTATAAGATAAATTTACTTAGTGTGAGTTAGTATGTAGATGTAAAGTAAATCTGTATGATGTAAAAGTTATAAATACTATGTACGTGTGAGTAGTAATGATAATAACATCTATGTGTTATGAGTTGTGTTGTGAATTGTGTGTGTTGTACAATGATGTAATGTAAAGTGTCATAGTGTGTATGTATTAGTGTCATAGTGAAAGATATAGTATTCGCAATCATTTGATGATATAGTAGTGTCAAAGCATATGGTAATATAATATGATGTAGTGTGTGTGTTTGAGTATATATACTGCGTGTTATAGTGTGTTTATAGTTATACGTATAATATATTATAATATATAATAATATATATATATGTGTGTAGTGTGTATTTAATTTAAATAGATTAGTTAGTTTATCTTAAGAATAATAATATAATAAGAATATAGAGAATATATATATAAGTTATAATAATATATATAGCTATATATAATTTATGATATTAAAATAATATAAAAATAAAGTAATAATAAATAAAAAATAATAATAAAAATATATATGATAAATAACTAAAAAATAAGTATAACACATATAAAATAATACATTAAATAATAAAATAAGTGATCATAATTATCTAATATAATAACAAATATAATATAATAATAAAACTAATAAATAATATTATATGTTTATAACTTAATTTTTTGTCAAAAGTAAATGACAAGTATAAATAAATACATATAGTAATTATTAAAGCTAGTTAAAATAAATCATAATTATATACGAGTAATAATAGCAATAGTAAATATAATGTATAGCAGCTTTAAAGACAGTAAAACTAATGAGTTAAAGCAGTATTAAAAATATAATATACGATAGTTATAAAGCAAAGTTAATAAAACAGAGTATAAAGCAGTTAAATAACATGCAGTAATAAGCTCAAGAGTAAGCAGCTTAATAAAACAATAAATATATACGGGTATATGGTATATATAGTAAGTAGTAGTAGGAATATATATACATTATATAGTAATAATATATATATATATATAAATTATTATAATATATAATATATTAAATAAATCCTATCATTATAATTATATTTAATATATATATATATACCTTATATTACGTAATTGATATATGGTATAAGCTGATCTATAAAAGATAGCAAAATCTCGGCTATGCCCATAAATATACATACAAAATATAATATATATAATAATATACCCTACTACTATATGATGGTATCTTACTATATAATAAATATAATATTATATATATATGATATATATTATATTTTACTTAAGGTATATTGACACAAATATAACATTAATTTTAGTTATAAGATACATATATATAGTACTAATATAAATATATATATACTATTATAATACTATAGTATATATTTATATAAATATATATATATAATATAATATAATATATATTATATTAATATCATATATTACATTTAAATTAAATGTAGATTAAATTTAGTGTTTAGTGTATAAAGACATAATGTTAAATATATATAGAGATCAATAAATAAATACATTATAGTATAATCAAATAGACGTTATTAAAAGCAAGTTATATAATAAATAGTATATAATATAATACATAAAATATGCATATAACTATATACCTCACTATGATTTACTATGTATTAATGCTATGTTCTAATTTGAAGGATAATGTGGGTATATTATTTTTCGTCTAGTAAGAGTTTTAGTAATGTTTAATCGCTCTATGAATAATGTTATAAGAAATACATGATGTTATTTATAAACATTGCAAGAGATTAAAATGAAAATGAGCATATTGTCACGTAGTTATACACGTTGCACTTTAGCAGGGAGCGTGCAACCACATCCCAGTTTAACCAACGCAAGCCACAAGCGAGAGCTGGAATAATAATAATACATTTATCATAAAAGCATGTTTTTAAGCCCTAACAATAAAATATAACTCAGTGAAAAAAGATAAGCGATTCTGGCATAAGCTATTATGCTAAAGCTATACTATAATAATTAGATACTACACTTAGAACTTTTTATTCTAGGACCTTTATAGCATGTTTAGTAGATCCATTATTTTAATTAATATACTCACATATATTATCCTCCGGTCAGATAATTGAAACAATTGTGAAGTTTATGATAACTATATCGAGAGTAAAATCAAAAAATAAATAAGGCTAGTATGTTAAAGATTTAAAGTGAATATAAGACAAAATGCATCAAAATATGGTAATTATATAACCCCCTTAATGTTATTGTTTAAGGTAACAAAATCTTCAATACTATTATAATGTTTTAAGCCTGATTACTGTCACACTTTTTATGATTTTCATTATGATTAAATTCACCATGTTTTTAATAAATCATATTTTCGTACACCCCCTATATTGCAGCCTATACTTTCATAATCATCTATCACAACATAAGTCACCAATTAACCTTAATTTTGCATCAGAACACAGCTCTATGGATGATTTTATGATCTCTATTGTCTTTTCTCTACTCTCAAACCCTCCTCATCTTCTGTATTTCTTAAATATCCATATCTCCAAATTAACTTAGGTAATAGAACTATCATCCACACTATATTCTCATACACTATAAAAAACTAATTTTCTAATGATCTATTTTTAAGCTAGAGAGCGACCTCATTCAATCCCTTGTCCTTTACTTATTGTATATACTTATCATATGAGCAACTCCTCATCGTGCGTTGTGAGATACAAACAATTGTTAGAACAGTAAATGCAATTGGTGAATTTCACACCTCAGCAAAATAAGCAAGTGTTATAACCCTTCTCCTCTAATGAGTTTTAAACACAAAATATACAAAGTACACACACAAATATTTAATGTGTAATCATGTATATTATAATTAAAATTAGTATGAGCATCATCATCGGGATTATATTTTTCGCAACAGACATTGCAATACATATTTTTACAATTATTATGGGTTCGACCCCGTTTCTAAGCTACTACTAATGTATTACATCTCTTACATATATGGATTTTCTTGCATACTTCCGATTTATGCATACTTCGATTTATGTTTTCTAGGACACGTTTCATCAAAAATTACCTTACAATAGCACAGCTATTGTAACCATTAATTGACCGATTAAATAACTTTATCCCTAACATTATCAATACTTCAGACATTGTTACAGAAAACTATAACATTCACCATCTCATGTTCATGGTGAAACATCAAATTATCAACAAAACTATAAAATTTCGGACAAAAAACTTGCCCTCTAACATGATTACGGGGTAGACCACCGATAGTTAATGGAACGACAGCTTAGGGGACATAGAAATAGTGTTTGTTCAGTCTATCATAACCTATAACATATAAAAGTTTAGTTCAATAATTTTTTGTAGGTCTATATACAACGCTGATTCCCCTTTCCCATTCGTTACTGTAAACAAATATTCTACAATCTAACGTTCTCTCTATAATAGCATTTTTGTCCGATCCTAAAGCTCTAGCATATTCTAATTTACATTGTTTAGCCAATGCTTCTCCTGAGTTTTTCACATCATTAGGACAGATTTTTCGATGGAATATTGGCTTTCAACATGCGACCCAAAGTTATGGCTTTAAAGCCACATCCTACACTGTCAGAGACTTTTTTATTTTGTAACCTTTTACTAGATGACATTTGTTCAGCAAGGGGGTTATAAGGTTAGCATTTGCAGCGATAATTATGCCGTTCCCTTCAGGGCTATGGACCACTTTAACTTCAATGACGAAATCAGAGAATGTACTGGTAT
>JABUQX010028515.1:10000-12500 GCA_015478945.1 Trachelipus rathkii | reverse complement strand
ATACTTGCGTCTATTGGAAGAGAAATAAAAAGAATGGCATGGTGGAATTATCACAGAAAGCTGCTTCATTGTTAAATTCAATCAGTAATTCGAATTTTATAATAACATTATTCGTTTTAAGTAAATTTCTTGGAATAACCTACACCTTGTCAAAACAGTTACAGAGTGTCCATTTGGACATTGTCAGTGCAATAAACTTAGTGAAAGACATTATTCAACTTCTCGAAAAAGATAGGCAAAATGCAGACACAGAGTTTAAAACCATATTCACACAAGCTAAAAATGTATGCGACAGCTTAGGTATTGAAATAACAATTCCAGGAACTACAAAGTTCCAGAAACATCGTTGTAATGTGCCTACATCAGATCCCGAATCATATTACCGCATCTCAGTTTTTATTTCGTTTATTGATGATCTGATTTTTTCGTTGACTGATCGATTTTCTCTCGCATAACCACTATCATTTTTCACTTAGTATATTTTTACCAGAAAGTGCAATGTACCTTATAAGAATATTGAAAAAAGCATCCTCTTTTATAAAGACGACCTTCCAGACCCTCACGAGGATACACTAAAAGGAGAGTGGTGTCTCTGGCAGCGTAAATGGCTGCTAGAAAATGAAAAACCAAAAACTGACCAAAAAAAAAAGCAAACCATGAAAAACCAAAAACTAACATTGCTACTCTCCTGAATATCTTAGCAGTATTGCCTGTATCCACCGCAACAGTAGAAAGAACCTTTTCGACATTAAGGCGTCTGAAAACGTATTTACGGAATAGTGTTGGAGAGGATCGCATTACATGCAGGTCTTGCTTTACTGTCAAATCATCGAGATCTCAGCACAGAAGTCAGCAATGAAAATATTTTGAATCACCTCAGTTAAAAAGCAAGAAAACTGAAATTGACCTTATAAAAACGATGGTAAAGTTTCTTTATGAGGAATTATATAAATACATTTTATTATATTAATATATATATATATATATATATATATATATATATATATATATATATATATATATATATATTATATATATATATGCATATATATATATATATATATAATATATTTAATAAAATATATATATATATATATATATATATATATATATATATATATATATATATATATATATATATATATATATATATATATATATATATATATATATATATATATATATTATATAATTTATATATATATATATATCTATAAAGAAATCTGATATAAAAAATATATATATATATATATATATATATATATATATATATATATATTATTTCTATTATATAGGTATATATTATATATATATATATATATATATATATATATATATATAGATATATATATATATATATATAAAATATATATTTATATATATCATATATATATATATATATATATAATTTAACTTCATTTGAAATGTAACCACTTGCGAAAGTCGCAGCCCCCCCCCGAAAAAAATTCCTGGCTACGGGCCTGGCTTAGCACGTCTGATATTTCTATTCCGAGGTTTATCAAAATTAACGAGTGATAGGTAAACAAATAGTTTTCCATTTACGATGTTCATTGTCCCATCATTAATGGTACAATAACAGATGTAACCGAATCATAAATTTAGAGGAGAGAAAGTGCTCAATATCGTCTCTCTCATCATTTTTATTCCTTTGACTGTCATCGTTTGAGGATATTAATACTCTTCAGAGTTATTACGAGAGGATGACAAACAAGTGTTTGCTGATTATCATAATGATATCTTTAAATGATTGGAGTACAATGATACAATTGGTTAGAATAAAATTATCATGGGATGGAAAGACATTTATTTTATCATCAGAGCGGCAGTACTGGCAGAGAGATTCATTAAGCTCTTGCAACTTTAACATAATTTCAGAGGAACGTCATGTATTACTGAAAGTTAGCAAATTTTAATTCTGGCCTGTATTTTATTTAGTTCCTACTGAGCCATGATCGAATGATTAAAGTGTGCCGCAATGACCTATGATTTTGAGAGAACTTTTTCGCCGACTCTTGTTTGGATTTACAACAATACCTGATATGATCACTCAAGGACTCCTTGTTGTTTATCAAGAGATAAACAGGAATTTTTTCTTTTATTGTTAAGGAACCAAGGCATTTTCTGATGGACACAAAGTGAACATCCAATCTGGGGATACAGGTTCCATTTCGGCAACATTCCATTAAATACGTCACTTGAGATATTCACCTGTATGATGTTCAGTGAGTGGTTCAGAAAGCACGACACCAAATTTGGCTCTGAAATAATTGTCAAACGGCATGACTACTTCAGAGAAACAAAGAAACTGCTGAATTGAATACTGACATTCGTCTGTGGAGAAAGCTAACTTGGATGATTATTGTAGAGGTTATTAATTCTTGAAACTTATTTTAACTTCTATAATACTTTTTCTTCAAATAATTGTCTCTGTAGTTAATTTCCTTTGAGTAGTGTGTTGAAAGAGACCGATACTTTCGTT
>JABUQX010028515.1:0-2500 GCA_015478945.1 Trachelipus rathkii | reverse complement strand
TATAATATATATTATATATATATATATAATATATATATAATTATATAATATATATATATATATATATATATTAAATATTATATATATATCATATAAATTATAATATATATATATATAATAATTATATTATATATATAAATATATATATTGAAGTTATATATATATATATATATATATATATATTTATATATATATATATATATATATATATTATATATATATATATATATATATTAATTAATATATATATTATTAGAGAGAGAGAGAGAGAGAGAGAGAGAGAGAGAGAGAGAGAGAGAGAGAGAGAGAGAGAGAGAGAGAGAGATTTTTAAAATATACTTTTTCAATTAATCATCGTCATCGTCAAAATTTCATCATCGTCCCATCACTAGTATTTCATATTAGTTTCAAGAGTAATCTGATTCGTTCTTAAAGTTGAATTGGGGATCATTTACTCTTTTACTATTTTGCGTTTCATTGGGGAAACAATATCGAAGTAATCCCAAACCACACTGGATAAGGATACCATTGCGGAATTGCTTCAACAGTTGATTTCGAGCGAATATACTCACAACTACGAGCCTATCAGTATTAATATTGCTAGATTTCGATTGTGACTCAAATTACTGTCACTACCTTGAGACGCAACTAGTCAGCTCATTAATCAATTTCTCACAAAAGTTGTTAAATTTTCTAACAAGTTCCGTCAGAACATTTTCTAATCGCATTCCGAGTTTCGGCGGAGTGCGAATGCAATAATTTTATTTTTATATTTGTAAATGAAAGTCATGCGAATATATATATATATATATATACAAAATTTTGTATAAAATATATATATATATATATATATATATATTATATATAATATATATATATTATATAATATATATATATATATATATATATATATATATATATATATATATATATATAAAAAAAAAATAAATATATATATATATATATATATATATATATATATATATATATATATCTTTATACCTTTTCTCAAGAAAAAAAAATAGTTGCTGGAATTGTAGTTACAACAATTTTAGCTTTTCTTGTGATTTACAAAATTAAAGATATCGTACGGTGTTATTAAAGCACTGCATGCAAAATGTTTATAAGGTAGTTTGGAAAATAGATAACGGGAGTATGTTCCAGACTTTACCAGTGGAGTACATGTAAGGTTGAGCATAGCTGTTAAGTCTGAGGTCAGAAAGAGCATAGAGAAATATGAGATAAGGTCACGACGAAATAAACACCAAAAATATTAAGAACAGACGAAGGTTTGAGTTATTTGGTTTTCAAAAAGAAGATGTTGTAAGCTGTGTGAAAGATTATGTGGAGTGGAAAGATGGAGGGAACTGAGCTTTTGAGTAACTGAAAACAACCTTGTTCTCAATGCCCCAAAGAAATTCGAAAAAGATCAGATGCTAGTTGATCCAAGGGTGCCCTCCTAGCGTGAGCTAATTGTTGTTGAAAAGGACGTCTATCGAAATGAGGGGAGTAATGAAAGGTGAAGTCGTCGGCATAGGAGGGATATTTGTGATGAAGCCAATTTAGAGAGAGGTCTTTATTGAAAAGTAGAAGAGTTAGGGATGAAAACAGAAACCATGAGTAACACCCACTATTTATAGATTTTAAAGGATGAGCGGTGGCAATTACCAAAATACTGAAGGAAAGAAGAGAACCAAGAAACAGAAAGACTAAAAAAAAAAGGTCGCCAGATTTGAGGCTCCTTAAGAAAGCCGCATTGTGTGCAAGAAAAGATAGAAGAATTGAAGATGTTTTTCAAATCTTCCTACTAGGATAGGTTTCGAAAACTATAGAGAAAGAGCAGAAGCTAGAGAGATATTTGGCAGTAGAAGGTCTTAAACCGCAGTTATTACCGACGGTAAATACTAAAAAAGGGAAAGAGGAAGAAGAAAAGTTAATTAAGAGTTAACATTTTTTTAAAAAATATCAGAAAGGACGTGAGTAAAAGGAGCCAGTAAGATTATTGCATTTTCTACTGAGAAATGAATTTTTTAGTGTCATGGAGAATAGATTTTGCACGATTTTGGGATGAAATATAAGTTGCAAGGGTTTCTGGAATTTGAAGATGACAGTAATTCTTAAAGGCAGCGTCCCTGTGGCTAAAATAGCACGAGAACAAGCAGAGTTAAACCAAGGTTATCTAGGTTTAGTTGAAGGTAAAGATCATGGGGTGCACGCCTCCATGCCAGAGAGAATTAGCTCGCTCTTTGCACACTCCGAGGGACCCTTTCCACGGAAACTGTAGTCATTCCATGGAAAATCAAAGAAGTACGACATGTTAGCAGAACCGAAGTGCCAAAAACGTTTTCTCGCCGTAGGCGGGGGTCTTTCTTGCGGAAGACTTGAAGAGATAGAACAGAAAACAGAGATATGAGAGTGATCGGAGGAACCCAGAGGAGGAAAGAATTTAACAGAATAAGGATAAGAATTAGAGATTAGGAAAAGGTCTAGAATGTTGGGT
>JABUQX010028514.1:20000-56256 GCA_015478945.1 Trachelipus rathkii | reverse complement strand
AATCTGAATATTAAGGGATGACTAAATTAAAATTAATAATAGATATATATATGAGTATTGTACTATCTATGCCTCTGATTTGAAAAAAACTCGCTTAAGGAACTAAAAATTTATTTTTGAAACATCTCCCGAGAAGTAAAATAAATGTTACGTTATTTTGTGCCCCGATCGAAGCGTAAGTTGGGACCGACCTTTAAGATTTCATTACGTCGGTATTTATATTAGGAATTGATATTCAGGTATTCACATATTCATTAATTGTTTATTTTTCTATGTTTTATTTTTTCCTATTTTTTTCATCATAACTTCATCCGTGGAACTTTTCGTTTTTTTCCCGCCCGTCAAAATACGAGTAGTGACGTTTCGGTATTGCCACTAGACCAGTGGTCTCAAAACTTTTTCGAATTCGCGGCCCTTGACTAATTCAAGTTTGCCGAAGTCACCCAATGTTAGATTCTAAAAAGAAAGTCTTCCAATTTATAAAATAGGGTCTATCATTAATCATAAAATTGCAATAATTTTGCATGATCACAGCATGCCAAAAGCATTACCAGGATTTGCTTCTTAATATATAAATATATAAGGATAACAAAACTAAAATTTTCTTAACAAAGTTGGAAAATTCAAAATCGATTAAAAATTTTAAATGAAAACTGAAATACAATTATGAAAATGTTCAAAACTTTCGCGTCACCCCTGAGGGGAAGCTGCGCCACCCAAATGTGACGCGTCACACAGTTTCGTAACTACCGAGACGATCCTCGGAGGGGATCAATCGAGGCCGGGTTTCCTCTACGGCGTCACTATAATATAATGACGTTTCTCCATTACCATAAAAACGACCTTGAACGATCAAACGGCAATATTTTCAGGGATGAACTATCGGTAAGCGTATTAATTATTATTATAGTGACGTTTATTCTGTACCGTTTATAAGTCGAAGGTATAAGTTAAAATTTGAAAAAAAAATTTCAATTTTTTCCGAGGTCGACTTTTTGGAGAGCGATTTTGATTTAGACCTTTTGAGTTATAAACGGTTCCGATGAAACGTCATGATTGGAACTATTATTACGCTTAAAGACTTCTAAGCGTAAAATATGGATTCTAAACGCGTACAGTCATTTATTTTGGGCTTTTACGAAACGTCACTATATGACGAGGACGTTTCCGAGGTAAATGGGCGTCGTGCAATATTTTTCTTTTTTTTTTAATTTAGTTACCTCTAAAAATTATTTATCGTAGAAAATGGAATTTAAGGGAGACTATACTATAAAAAAAATTAATATAAATAAATATAGTATAGATCATTATAAATAATTAAGAATTTAAGAAAAATTAAGAACGAAGAAAAAAAATAAATATCCAATATGTGAATAACTGATTATTATCAATTCTTTACAGACTTAGATTCCGTAATTATTTTTTTTTTTTTTTTCTTCGGAAAAAACTCGTGAAGAAGAAAAAAATTATTTTGCCCAATCTCCCGGAAAGTAGAGAGTAACGTTATTTAGTGCCTCGAGTGAACCGTAGGAGGCTACCTTTAATATTTGTTTACGCTAATTTGTAAAGTGTAGCAAAAAATCGCTCAAAGCCTATAGGAAATGTGCGTCGTGCGTTGTTTTTTTAATTATTTTTTGTTTAGTTACCTCTAAAAATTATTTTTCATAGAAAACTGAATTAAAGGGAGACTAAATTAAAAATAATAATAGTATAGATAAAGTACACTTGCCCTCGAAAAAAAAACTCGTTAAGGAACGAAAAAAAATTTCTGCCCTATATCTTGGGGAGAAGTAAAATGTTACGTTATTTTGTGCCCCGATCGAAGCGTAAGTGGGGACCTTTAAGATTTCTTTACGTCGATATTTATATTAGGAATTGATATTCAGGTATTCACATATCATTAATTGTTTATTTTTTCTATGTTCTTAATTTTTCCTAATTTTTCATCATAACTTCATCCGTGAACTTTTCGTTTTTTTCCTCAAAATACGATAGTGACGTTTCGTAATTACCTAGACGATCCTCGGAGGGGATCAATCGAGGCCTGGTTTCCTCTACGGCGTCACTATAATATAATGACGTTTCTCGATTACCATAAAAACGACCTCGAACGATCAAACGGCAATATTTTCAGGGATGAACTATCGTTAAGCGTATTAATTATTATTATAGTGACGTTTATTCTGTACCGTTTATAAGTCGAAGGTATAAGTTAAAATTTGAAAAAAAAATTTCAATTTTTCCGAGGTCGACTTTTGGAGAGCGATTTTATAATAAGACCTTTTGAGTTATAAACGGTTCCGATGAAACGTCACTATTGGAACTATTATTACGCTTAAAGACTTATAAGCGTAAAAAATGGATTCTAAACGCGTAGAGTCATTTATTTTGGGCTTTTACGAAACGTCACTATATGACGAGGACGTTTCCGATGGATATTTATTTTTTTTCTTCGTTCTTAATTTTTCTTAAATTCTTAATTATTTATCATAATCTATACTACATTTATTTATATTATTTTTTTTTTTTATTTAGTCCTCCCTTAAATTCGCATTGGTTATCGATATATTAATATTTATGGTAACTAAATTAAAAAAAAAAATATTGCACGACGCCCATTTAAAAAGCAAACGTCCTCGTCATATAGTGACGTTTCGTAAAAGCCCAAAATAAATGACTCTACGCGTTTAGAATCCATTTTTTACGCTTATAAGTCTTTAAGCGTAATAATAGTTCCAATAGTGACGTTTCATCGGAACCGTTTATAACTCAAAAGGTCTAAATCAAAATCGCTCTCCAAAAAGTCGACCTCGGAAAAAATTGAAATTTTTTTTTCAAATTTTAACTTATAACCTTCGACTTAGGTAAACGGTACAGAATAAAACGTCACTAAATAATAAATTCAATACGCTTAACGATAGTTCCTCCCTGAAAATATTGCCGTTTGATCGTTCGAGGTCGTTTTTATGGTAATCGAGAAACGTCATTATATTATAGTGACGAAGTAAAGGAAACCCGGCCTCGATTGATCCCCTCCGAGGATCGTCTAGGTAATTACGAAACGTCAATATCGGATTTTGAGGAAAAAAACGAAAAGTTTACGGATGAAGTTATAATGAAAAATTAGGAAAAATTAAGAACCTAGAAAAAATAAACAATTAATGGTACGTGAATACCTGAATACCAAAAATTAAGAACATAGAAAAAATAAACAATTAATGATATGTGAATACCTGAATATCAATTCCTAATATAAATATCGACGTAAAGAAATCTTAAAGGTCCCCACTTACGCTTCGATCGGGGCACAAAATAACGTAACATTTTACTTCTCGGGTAATGTTGCAAAATAAATTTTTCGTTACTTAAGCGAGTTTTTTTTCGAGGGCAAGTGTACTTTATCTATACTATTATTATTTTTAATTTAGTCTCCTTTAAATTCAGTTTTCTATGAAAAATAAATTTTAGAGGTAACTAAACAAAATTTAATTAAAAAAACAACGCACGACGCACATTTCCTATAGGCTTTGAGCGATTTTTTGCTACACTTTACAAATTAGCGTTAAAAAATATTAAAGGTACCCTCCTACGGTTCACTCGGGGCACTAAATAACGTTACTTTATACTTTTCGGGAGATGGTGCAAAATAATTTTTTTGTTCCTTAAGCGAGTTTTTTTCCCGAGAGAAACCAAAAAAAAAAATAATTACGGAATCTAATACGATAGTGACGTTTCGTAATTACCGAGACGATCCTCGGAGGGGATCAATCGAGGCTTGGTTTCCTCTACGGCGTCACTATAATATAATGACGTTCTCGATTACCATAAAAACGATATTATTTATATTTATTATTTTTTATAGTATTTGATCATCCTTAAATTCCATTTTCCACGAAAAAAAAATTTTAGAGGGAAATAAATTAAAAAAAAAAAAAAAAAAATATGCAACGACGCCCATTTACCTCGGAAACGTCCTCGTCATATAGTGACGTTTCGTAAAAGCCCAAAATAAATGACTCTACGCGTTTAGAATCCATTTTTTACGCTTAGAAGTCTTTAAGCGTTATAATAGTTCCAATAGTGACGTTCATCGGACCCGTTTATAACTCAAAAGGTCTAAATCAAAACCGCTCTCCAAAAAGTCGACCTCGAAAAAAATTGAAATTTTTTTTATCAGAATTAACTTATACCTTTTTGATTATAAACGGTTTCCGATGAAATGTCACTTATTGGAACTAATTATTACGCCTAAAGAACTTCTCACGTAAAAATGGATTCCCTAAACGCGTAGAGTCATTTATTTTGGGCTTTTATGAAAAACTTCACTATATGACGAGGACGTTTCCGAGGTTAAAAATGGGCGTCGTGCATAATTTTTTATTTTTTTTTTTAAATTTAGTTACCTCTAAATATTATTTTTCGTAGAAAATCAAATTTAGGGGAGACTAATATAAAAAAATTAACAAAATAAATATAGTATAGGATCATGATAAATAATTCAGAATTTACGAAAAAAATGTAAGAACAAGAAAAAAAAATATGCCAATAATGGAATAACTGATTTATACTCAATTCTTTACAGACGTAGATTCAAGTAATTAAATTTTTTTTTTTTGGTTTATACGTCGGGAAAAAAGACCTCGCTTGAGGAACAAAAAAATTATTTTGCACCATCTCCCGAAAAGTAGAGAGTAAACGTTATTTAGTGAACCGAGTGAACCGTAGGAGGGTTACCTTTAATATTTTTTTACGGTAACGAAAAGTTTACGGATGAAGTTATAAATGAAAAAAATTAGGAAAAATTAAGGACCTAGAAAAAATAAACAATTAATGATAGGTGAATACCTAAATAAGGAAAAATTAAGAACATAAAAAAATAAACAATTATTCAATATGTGAATACCTGAATATCAATTCCAATATAAATAATCGACGTAAAAGAAATCTTTAAAAGTCCCACTTACGCTTCGATGCGGGGCACAAAAATAACGTACATTTTACTTTTCGGAGGTGTTTTGCAAAAATAAAAATTTTTCGTTACTTTAAGCGATGTTTTTTTTTCGCAGGGCAAGTGTACTTTAATCTATAGCTATTATATTTTTAATTTAGTCTCCCTTAAATTCAGTTTTTTCTATGAAAAATAAATTTTTAGAGGTAACTAAGACAAAATTTAATTAAAAATAGACAACGCACGAACGCACATTTTCCATATGGCTTTGGAAGCGATTTTTTTGCTACACTTTACAAATTAGCGTTAAAAAATATTAAAGGTACCCCTCCTACGGTTCACTCGGGCACTAAATAACGTTACTCTATACTTTTCGGGATATGGTGCAAAATAATTTTTTTGTTCCTTAAAGCGAGTTTTTTTTCCCGAGAGAAAACCAAAAAAAAAAATAATTACGGAATCTAAGTACTGTAATAGAATTGATAATAAATCAGTTTATTCCAATATGGAGAGAGTTAATTCGTTTTTTTCTTCGTATCTTAATTTTGACTTAAAATTTCTTAATTCACTTTTCGAATCAATCCTAATACTATATTTATATTATATTAATTATTTTTATCCGTTTAGTCTCCCTTAAATTCCATATTCTCTACGATAAATAAATTTTAAAGGTACTAAATTAAAAAAATTAAAAAAAAATATTGCACGACGCCCATTTACCCTCGGAAACGTCTCGTCATATTAGGGACAGTTTCGTAAAAGCCAAAATAAATGAACTCTACGCGTATTAGAAATCCATTTTTTACGCTTAGTAAAGTACTTATTAACACGTTTTATAATTTTTATATAGTTTACCTATAAGTGACGTTTTTCATCGGTATACCGTTTATATAACTTATCAATAATGTTCATAAATCAAATTTCAGCTAATCTACAAAAATGTTCTGACCTCGGAAAAATTGATTATGTTATATATTTTTTTTTTTTACAAATTTTAACTCTTATTCCTTTTGAATTATATAACGTTACTCTATGTAATTGATATATATTGTCACTAATTGCGAACTATTATTACGCCTACAAGAACTTCTAAGCGTAAAAAAATGGATTCTAAACGCGTAAAGTTATTGTTTTATAATAAAAAGAGGGGTTAAATATATATTTTTATATGGTAGGGGGGTGCAGTTTTATAGGCTTGGTCTTGGGTTTTGTACTTGTACTTGCTTCTGGTATTGGTCTTTTGTCTATGTACTTGCATTCGTGGTTTGTTATGTATAAAGGGTGTTTGATGGATTTGACGTGATTAGTAATTATATTATTAAGTATATATTATATATTTATTTTGAATTTTATTATATTTTATATATATAGTGTTTATTTATAATATTTATGGTATGTTTTATTATATTTATATTTTATATGTAGTGTAATTTATATATTATTATTAATTATAGTGGATACTTATAAAGATAAAATTTAATATTAAGTTTATAATTTTTTTTTTTTTTTATGGTCTCAATTTATTTTGAGGGCTGGGTTTAACTGATAGCGTGCAGGCTGTTTATATTTACGCGTAGCGAGAGTGTTGCGACACGAGAGGCTCAAGGGGTTGGCGCGATACTGGTGCAATATGTTTTTTATTGAGTTGTTTGATTAATTAGTTACCTTCTAAGACTAATTGTTGGAGGTCGTCAGATAACATATCAACATTTGAGAGGGGATCGAGTAACGGAGAGAGAAGAATTTATATAATACTATAAATTAATATAATAAGGTAGATATCACTATGTAATAAATATTATAATATTAAGATTTTAAAGAACAAAAAATTAAAGAAACAAGACAAAGAAAAGTTCTCAATATTGTGATAATATAGCGCGATTATTTATTATGCACTCATGAGTTCTTTTTTAGGCGATTACCCTCAGTAGTATTCGACCTGTATTGATATATTATATTTTTTTTATTTATGTGTTTTCTCTCTAGTGTAAAAAAACAGTCTTATGATAAGACAAAATCTCTATTTTTGAGCTAGCTTGGTGAGCTCTGAGCGCGTATCGGATATGTGATATGGTACATATGGATAGGTGTTGTTGGTGTTTATACTGTGTGGATTAACGGAGGCTTGAACAGTATAGGGTAGCTTTTTAAATTGACATTTGTTTATGTTCGTAACTTTTTGAGTCTGTCATATATGTTCGTGTAGCGGTGTATTTGTGTATGGAGGTGTATATATATTTCTAGAGTATTAGGTTAATTTATAGAACCTTATATCATATACAGTGAAAATTCAATTTTTATATGTTATGTATGATGATATACTCTGACATATTGCGATAAGATTAAGTACAATAAGTATAAAAATATAATATATATAATGCAGATTTATGTTGCTATATTTTATTCCTGAAATGTTACTAATTTTCTCGTTATATTGATATAATATTATTTTGTCTTTTCGTTACGCTTAAAGATAAGAGCTTCTTAATTTATGCGTATCTCCCTTTGTTTACTTTCTATCCTGTCGATGTTTCCGTATTTATGCGATTTGGTATTGGCTCTTATTCTTTTCTATAATGTATTGTGATACGTTAGCACCGTTAACATATTTTACTTTATATCGGGTATTAGGTGTTGCATAAATTATATATTATTATTGTTATTTTTATACACGTGTTACTTAATTATAGCGATTTTTTTTTCGTGGGCAAGTTAAAAAAAACAACTGCTACGACGCATCATTTCTATAGGCTTTTAAGAGCGATTTTTTGGCTAACACTTTACAATTTTAGTCGTTATATAAATATATGTTAAACTTTGAGGATACCCTCCCTACGGTTTTCACTTTTATCGGCACTAAAATAAACGTTTACTTCTATATACTTTTTCGGGAGATGGTTGCAAATATATATTTTTTTGTTCTCTACTTAAGCGAGTTTTTTATTTTTAATTCTCCGTATTAGATATATAGTAGATAATACTTGCAAATATATAAAAAAATATATTACGTAGAATCATAAGTCTGTTAAAATGAATTGCCGGTGAGTAGGGGCTATTTATCGATGTTGTCTCAGTCGCTCGCTGACGACTCTCGCTATGTCTGATTCACGTGGTTGTTTATCCGTCAGAAAGATTGTTATTGCTCTCAAAATAAGTGATTATGGGATTAATTACTGGAGTGTATTTAATTTTAATTAATGTGCCGAGGAAGCAGAGGGGATAGTAGTGACATGATTATATTATTATTGTTTCAGCATTATATTGTATCATATATTAGAGCTTTATGCGAGAGGAGAAGAGAGAGATATGAGATTAGTGATCTCTTATATTAATGTGTTGTATATATCTTGATTATGTTAGTCTATTCTTTGTACAGACTTTGTTGTCCCGTATATTATTTTTGTTTTGATTATTTTGGTTTCTTTCTTTCTTTGGTGGAGAGGAGATAGACGGTCGCTTCATACTGAATATATCAGTGAGGGGGGTGAGAGACATAAGAGAGTTTGGGTCGGAGCATTTTCTATTCATCTATTATCTTCGAAATAGTGAGGAATGTGATATCATGCGTTCTATTTATATATGTGCACTTTTTACTCGATAGTGTAGAATACCAGATTGGATAGGGTATATATCATATTACATCATTTATCGTTTGGAATTATTATTTATAATAAGTTGTATATTTGTTATTTCTATCTTATATACAAATTTCGCCTGCGATAGCCTAGTAGAAATGTGTCGCGCAGGTCAGTATGTTTATGTGTAGATTATGATATGTTTTTTTTGTTTTTAGTACATTCTTCTAAAGTTATTATTGGGGTACTCTTAGAAACTTGAATTTAAGGGAGACTAATTAAAAATAATAATAGTATAGATAAAGTAGCATGCTCTATTAGCCCTGTCGCAGACAATAAAAGAAGGCTTCTAATATGGATAAACGTATATTATTATTATTGTACAACATCTATTCTCCGTAAGAATATAAAATAAGTTATACTGTAATTATTGTCTTTGTACCTTATATTTTATTTCTATACGTAATAATTACGAGATAATCGTACAAGTATTCAGGAATACTTTTTATAATTAGTTTTTCCTTAACATGCTATTAATATTTTACTTTATGAAATCGTGTTTGTTTACTATAGTATTTTTTATATATTTCACATATTCATTTATTGTTTATTTTTTTTTTCTAATGTATTACTTTATATATTTTTTGTATTGATCTCGGATAGGTCTCGCTATTAATTTTCAATCATAAATTCATCCGTGGAACTTTTCTTTTTTTTTTCCCTCAAAATACGATTTTGTGACGTTTCGTAATTATCCTAGACGATCTCGAGGGGATCAATCGAGGCCCGAGTTCCCTCTACGTGCGTCACTATAATATATATGACGTTCCTCGATTACGCAATAAAATCACCGACCTCTAACGATCAGAACGCGCAATATTTTCAGGGATGAACTTCGTTAAAGCGTATTAGATTTTATTAATTCAGGGACGTATTATTCTGTACGCGGTTTATAGTCGAAGGTATAGTTAAAATTTTGAGCAAACAAATATTTCAATTTTTTCCGAGGTCGACTATTGTTGGAGAGCGATTTTTGGATTTAGACCCTTTTGAGTTATAGACGGGTTCCGAGATGACAACGTCACTTATTTCGGAACTATTATAATGCTTTGAAGTACTTCGAGTTGATAAAAAAATATCTGGAATTCTAACGCGTAGAGGGTCATTTTTTATTGTTTGGGCCTTATCGAAACGTCAACGAATTTGTATTTGGTACTGAGGACGTTTCTCGAGGTAAAACGTGGGGTTCGTCGTTGCAATATTTTTTTTTTTTTTTTTTATTTAATTTACCGGAGTCTTAAAAATTATTTATTTTAAAAAATGAAATTTTGGGGAGATTAAAAATATAAAAAAAAATTAATATAAATAAATACTAGTAAATAGTTAATGAAAAGAGTAATTAAGCAATTTAGAAAAATTAAGAACTAATAATAATCAGTTATTCACATAGATTGGATAATTTATTTTTTTTCTCGTTCTTAATTTTTCTTAAATTCTTAATTATTTATCATAATATTATTATTAATAATTATTATATATTAATTTTTTTTATAGTTTAGTCTCCTTTAAATTCCATTTTCTTCGATAAATAATTTTTATAGGTAACTAAAATGAAAAAAAATAAAAAAATATTGCACGACGCCGATTTACCTCGGAAACGTCCTCGTCATATAGTGACGTTTCGTAAAAGCCCAAAATAAATGACTTTACGCGTTTAGAATCCATTTTTTACGCTTATAAGTCTTTAAGCGTAATGATAGTTCCAATAGTGACGTTTCATCGGGAATACAGTTTATAACTCACAGGTCTAAATCAAAATCGCTCATCAAAAAGTCGACCTACTGTGTGACAAATAATTGAAATATTTTTTTCTCAAATTTTAACTTATACCCCTTAGAGCTTATAAAACGGTAGAGAAAAAGCGATTCACTATAAATAGATAAGTATACCGATCTTAACGATAGTTTCAAAATCCCTGATAATATAGTTTGGCCGTTTTGAATCGTTCGAGGTCGTTTTTATGGTAATCGAGGAACGTCATTATAATTATAGTACGCCGTAGAGTAAACCGCGCCTCGATTGATCACCTCTCTGAGTGGCTTGTCTATCTTATCGTTGGTGTATTTTGGTGAGAAAGACAAGGCACATTTTCCTATATGTCTTTATGAGCGATTTTTTTGCTAAACATACTTTACAAATTAGCGTAAAAAAATATTAGAAGGTACCCTCCTACGGTGGTCACCTCCGGGCACTAAATAAGCGTTACTCTCTACTTTTGCGGGAGTGGTGCAGAATAATTTTTTGAGTTCCTTTAAGCGAGTTTTTTTCCCGCCAAGAGAAACCAAAAAAAAAATTATTATGGAAATCTAAGTCTGTAGAATTGATTAATAATCAGTTATTAACAAATATGGTAAATGGCGTCCTTCAATATTTTTTTTTTTTTTAAATTAAGTTACCTCTTAAAAAATTATTTATCGTAAGATAATATGGATATTTAGGTGAGACGTGAAACTATAAAAAAAATTTAAAAGCTTAATATAATTATATGTATAGTGATTCATGATAAATAATGTAATGAAATTTAAGAAAAATTAAGAACGAAGAAAAAAAGATTAATAAGATCCAATATGTGTAATTAACTTGTATTTTATGGCAATTATCTATTTAGCTATGTACTTTAGATTCCGTAATATTATTTATTTTTTTTTGTATTTAATCTTCTTATCGGATATAAAAACTCGCTTAATGGGGTATGACAAAAAAAATTAATTTTTTTTGCACCATCCTCCCGAAAAGTAGGAGTAACGTGTATAATTTATATGTAGGCCTATGCTCAGAGTAGAAATATAGGAGGGTAACCTTTAATATTATTTTTAACGCTAAATTTTTTTATAAGTGTAGGCAAAACAGAATCTGTCTCATAGCCTTAAATATGAAATGTTACGTAAATTCGTCGGTATGTTTTTTATTCATTAAATTTTTGTGTTTAGTTACCTTCTTAAAAATATCAATTTTTTCATAGTAGGTAATAACATACTCAGATTTTAAACGTTCTCCTTGAAATACAATATACTCATATTATTAGTTATTATATATGTATTTATTTATTATATCTATTATATTTATTCAGGTTAGGGTATATTATCTACTGTTCTAATATGAGTTATTGTCGACATGAAGAAGTTGAACAGTTTGAGTGTCATTTTATAATATTATGTAGAAGTATTTTCACAGCGCGTGAGTCGTTAATATCATTTGGTCCATGTTCGGTGCGCGCGGCTACTGCTTTTATTGTTATCTGCAATGGGTAATGTTCTAACCTGTATTAATGTCGTGTTCACTCTAGACAGGATGTCCCATTTTTTAACTTTTATTTATTTTAGTTATTTACTTTTTTCTTGTTTATGATTTATAACGTTAGGAATTTATTATATCTCTTATACTCTGCTAAAGTATGTATGCGCACTAGATAAAATGGACACAAACAAGTTAATAATAGGTTAGAGGCCTACTACGTATCGATATTATAAACTCGATAAAGTGGATTAAAGATAGATACTTATCTATCCTTCAATATTCTGGTGTTGATATTGGACGTTTTGGCAAATTGTAAGGACGTGTAGATAGGGATCGAGTGCTGTATATATTCAATTCCTTCTGTATTAGGAATTGAGGATATAGTCACTGAAAATAGGTTGTTATTTTTTATGATCATAACTAAGATTTATGCGGTTGAGAGATTTAGTTATGCGGGATTTATTTTAAAGATGGATGTAATCGATTGTTTTCTTTCTGTTTTCTCTATTCTAGTTACCTATAGACAAGTTACGCGTATAAGTACGGTAGTGCGGATACCTCATCAGTGTATCATCTTCAATAACCCGTAGGATTGTTCGTTTATTTGCTTTTTTCCTTTCAGTCTGCATTAAAGTGACGACATTTTTTTTGGAAACAACAACCGTTGCGCACTTGTTATTTTTCCTGTTGTTGAAACACTGATTAGTAGATACCGTTGCGCACTTGTTATTTTTCCTGTTGTTGATTAGTAGATTTGCGAAGTGGTTGGAGGAGTATTCCTTAGGCCAATTTTATATTTTATATTATCATTTTAACCTTAATGGTTTTAATTTTATCAATAATATATATATTATTTATATATATATATATATATATTATATATTATTATATATATATAATATATTTAATATATTATATAATTATTTATATATATTATTAATATATTATATTATATTGGTGTATATATATATATATATATTATATATATATATATTATATATAATATTATATATATATATTAATTATTATTTATATATATTATTTATAAATTATATATATTTATTTATATATATATATATTATTTTATATATTAATATTATATATAATATATTATAATTATATATATTAATTATTTTATATATATATAATTGATTTAATATATATAATTTTTTAATATATATTATATTATTATTATATATTATATATCTTAATATTTTATATATATTATTAATTAGTATAAATATCTATATTAGTATTTTATATATTATATTATAATATATATATATATATATATTTATATATATTATTTTATATATTAATTTATTATTATATATTTTATATATATATATATTAATTATTATAATTATTATAATATTATAATATATTATATTATATATAATATATATTAATAATATATTATTATATTATATATATATATATTATTATTTATTTATATTAATTTATATATTATATATAGTATTATTGCGAATTATGTCGTATGGGAGTTACAGGGGTTGTCTATGAGCTGATGATATCAGGTAGTATGTATAGTTTATGTTATAGACTTATTTAGGGTATGTATTATATTAGTTAGTTTTTCTTATAGTATCTATCGATTGTTTAATTTTTTTTTCTAGATTTATATATATTATATATTAAGTCGTTGGCTACTTAGGTTGTTTATTATTGGATTATGGGAGGGGGGGTATGTGATATACTGCTAGATGTTATTATATATCATTTTTATACGTAAGTAAAAAAAAGGCAAATCTGCTGTTTTAAATAATATTTTTTTATTTTTTTAAATCTTTATTATATTATCAGCAATCAATTTTTTCCATTAATATAATTTTGGAAATATAACTAAATTTGTAATCAAAAAAAAAGATATATAATAAAGTAACTATTTTTAAAAATTTTTTTTTAGCTTCGTAAATACTCATAAATATAATTATTTTACCTTTCTTTTCTAGATTCTTTGGAAGCACTATTATCGTCTTTACTTACTTTGAACTACTACTTACCAGGTCGAATTAGAAGGTAATTGAATATTACATTCATCATCTTTTGCGATGTGGTTATGACGTAATATATAATGGAGAATTTTCTTATAAATATGGAGTGATATAGCTGGTGTATATTCAGTAGCTCGATGTAACCGTAAACGATGTTCGCGTTCTATGAGAACTCTTAATAAGGGGTAGGTCTAAATCGCTTCTCTCGTAACATTACAAATTGAGGATATATATAGCGTATCTGGACCGTCATTTTGACTATATTAGGTTATATAGCGCGAGTAGCGGTTTGCAGCGGGGTTGGGAGTGTACAGAATATCTCTGTGGTGCGTGATGTGTCATAGGGGTGGTAGACAAAAGTCGGAGATGTCGCCTCTGTAGGTGTGTAGATGTATGGTCTAATCAGATCTCGATCGCCTTGCCGGTAGCGTATACGCTTTTTATTGTCAAGGTCTATATCTGTAAGTATGGTTTAATATTTGTATATGACGAGCATTACGACTTTCCGAATTTCTAGAGATCGGCATTTACTTGTTGTGTAGGTGTATTGTGTTCGCGGACCTACGGGATGCAAGTCCGTTTAAAGATCAGAGCACCGTGAGAGTAGGGAAGTTCAGAGTGGGCAGGGGATATTTGCGAGGCGTGATGATCGAATTCCTGTACGAGAGGCTACTGCGATTGATCTTTTAAGTTCAGAAGCGTTGATGCAAATGCTAAGAAGGACTGGTAGATGTGTCTCTCTATGCTTTTCGAGAGACTTTATTTCCATGATTTTAGAGGAGAGTGAGTATATCTAGTAGATAGCGGTGTTGTTCTCTAGATTTATTAACGCGTTGCGCCGAAAATCATGGCTGAACGAAAAGAGTGTATGTGAGAGGGCTGTGGGAGAGGACGAGGATCTATAGAGTCGAGATTCTATGATTAAGGAAGTCGGAGTGAAATATAGTAAGCTTCACGTCATAAGGAGTGTATATTTATGTAGGAAGATTTTAAAGAAATCTATTGTGAGCAAATGGTTATTATGTTAGTTGAACATGAATTTTTTGAGATGAACTAAAAAAAAATGGAGTTGGCTGTTAGGTTTGGGCGATGTCGAGTATAGAGTCAATTATCATATTCAGATCGGAGGTTTGTACTGTTTCAAATACTGATTAATGATGTAGTTATATTTTGCCTATGTGCTTGCTTCAGTATAGAGAGAGAATCTATTTTCTTTGCAGATGATGCCTGTTTTTGTATTACGCACTTTTATATATCTTATTCTGTATTTTATGAGTCATAATTTATTATCTGTTTTACTCATATTTAATTGAGTCGTTATATATACTTTCTCAGATATATTTGTAATATCTTTCTCTATTTATTTTATATATTTTATGTTCTACAATTTTATATCATTAGTTTATATTTTTCTCAATATTTAGTGTTTCTATATAGGATTCTATAAAGATTTTAATATAAACGTTATATGAATATCGTTATCTTGTGGTATTGTATCAAGTTTTTTGTGTTATTTATGTGGTAACTGTCTAATTATTTGTACCCCTATATCACAAATATAGGCTAATTAGTTCTTGATAAATTAGACCTGATGGTTTGAGAGAGCGAGTGTACGTACATTATTTAGAGTCTAGATATATAAAACCATCTCTACTATCGTACGTGTCCTGATATAAATTTACCTTTCTACAAATATGCGACATGTAGAGTTTTATTATATTGCAGATAACGCGAAGACACGCAGATTAATCAGCCTGCGTGTTATGTAGGCATCGAGAGTCTTTAGTAGAAATAATAATGTTATATTTTCTTTCTCAACGGGTAATTTAGCGTTCATCTCTCAATTTATTAGAGTATAGTCCTTGATATGATGAACTCATTGAGGGTCACGTATTACAAACCGATAGTATATTTGTGTGGTTAAATCGCACATTACGCTCATATCAACTACATTTTTTCTCTGCATCAATTCATTAACACCCTTTTTGATTCTCTTTGTTACTTTATTTTTTATTACTTGTATATTTGTAATGACATTCTGCGCGTCGCATACCTACGGCATCACTCTATCAGCACATCTCGATAATTTGCGCTCTAATGTATATTATCTATTTGTACTGAGTGCTGATTTACTTCGTTATCGAATCGATTTATGCGAAGGGCTATCTATCCTGTTCTTGCATATGAAATGAAGAATGTCTTCGTAACCGTCGGGAGAATCGGGGGTGTGTGTTTGCGAGCACGCTTATATTCTCTCTACTTTCATTTTCAGTAAGGTCATAATTAATTGATGTTTGAAATTGGCATTTACGTATGACCATTATTTTTTTTATAAGAATTTTTTTTTTAAATTCATAAAGTAACGTTCCCTCTAGTGCGATTTTTATATGCGGCTTGGCAAAACTTTAATCATCTTGGTTATTTTATAACAAAAAATTTAGGCTGAAATTTCCCGGGAAAAGTATTAGCATATATGATCAGCTTATATTTTTTCAAACCAGTGTTTGACTACGTACTGATATGATATAAATTTTGTATGGTTATTGTTATGTTCTTTTATCTATGTTGTAGATTAAGCTATTTTATGTATATCATCTTTTGTTATTTCTAAGTATTAAAAATAGATGTTGAAATTATCACTTTTAAGTACACCTACAATTTAGCCATTTCTATCCTACTATCTCTATTAGTAGCTTTTATCATTTACTTATATAAATTTTTAACTTATTATATATATAAAAAGTCCACATATTTTATTTCCATTTTTATTTATAGGACGTATATCCTTTATATTTATTTAGTTTGTTCCAAAAATTATTAAAATTGGTAATTGTTCCTCTTTAGATAATTTTTTCTACCCCTCTTGAGATTAAAAAACTACGTTTACCTGTATATTGTATCGTGTGTTGTGTTTCATAATTTAGGATTTGTAATTTTATAGAATATATTTAGGCCTAGTAACTAGTACCATGCTCTTCCTTATCATAGGTTCATAATTATTTGAATTAGATTGAAAATTAATGTCATTATATTTGTATGACCTAAATTATTTTTTTCTACCTACGAAATTTTAATAATTCCACAAAAGTAACGTTTTCCTTTAGTGCGAATTTTTTAATTTATTAGCGTAAATGCATGGCACACAATTATTCATGGCGTTAATTAACATTTAAGTTAATTTTTGGGATAGATAATCCATTTCTACCCCGGGAATAGGGATATGGCCATCATTGGGAATGGATTGTTTGGGAGCGGCGCTGGCATATCATATTGTTTATCAGACCTGTATTTGTGTTTTTTCAATTTGAGTATAGTTTAAATTGTTTTGTTCTCTTCTTTATGAAGTTATTTGGATTTTTATCATTTCTTATCTTTTATTTATTAATCATAATTAATATACGTGAAATATTATGTTCCTCTGTGTATATATTTTCGAGGCTATGTTCTATTCCTCTTTAGCAGTTATGGTATTCATTGACTAAGTCTGCATTTGTAGGATGTTGTTAGATATTTGTTGCGTCATGGTGCTACGTTATGAGTATGGAATTTTTTTCTTTATGTGTGAACGTAGGTTTGATTTGTCATGTTGATGTATACACGATAGGTTTATATTCGGTTGCTAGTATTGTTTTTTGAGCGGTTGTTTTTATCTACATATGACGTTTGTGAATTGATGGCTGATCATCTTCGTCGCTTTTATTAGGGTATATTCTAATAGTTAGGATTTAGTGGGCTTTCGATATATATTTGTGCTCCGGGTTGTGGTAAAGATGGCCATTATTTTTTTTTTTTTATTTGGACTTAGAGCCTCTATTTTTCTTCCTGTTTGTATCTCTATAGCATGAGATGTTATTGGATCTTCGTTATTGTGTTTTAATTTTTTAGTGCGTTTGTGCTTTTTGATCTGTTTTATGTGATAGTATTTATGTGAGGTATAGATGCTCGGTCGTTTACCGCTCTTAACTTGGGTTGCATCTGGTGTGAGAATCTAGTCGTGCGCCGATTTAACAAGTATCGTATTCGTGATATTGATATTGTTTTTTGCATTGCCGCTTTTATTATGACCCACTTCTTATTAACATTTATGACGGCATTAATATCACTATGCCACATATTGTTTGGAGTACATTGAGATATCGTATATGTTTTCGTGTATTTGCTGTATACTGTGAGTACTGATTTCTTTTCATGAAAGTTTTTTTGTTAGAGTTTTTTATCCAAAACCCATTAGTTTTTTTGTACCTTTTCGTGAATCAGACTCCCAGAATTTTTTTTGTATAATTTTATCTTCATATACTTGAAATTTAGTGGCATGTGAAGGTTGACATTAGCTTACAATGAGTTACGATTGGAGATATTTTCATATTTTTTTTTTAGTATTTGTGGCCAAAGGCAGTGTTGTCCAGTTTCCAAACCCACTATTATTTGGATTGATTTTAAAATTGAAAATTGCGATATTGTTTTTCACTTTTCGGGCAAAGTTATAGAAGATTATCGCAATTTTTTCATTATTCTATCAAAATAAAGTGGGTTTTGGATTGTGACATATGTTAAGCACAAAACTACTTCTAAAAAATGTCTTATAAAACTTCTTATGTTGACTATTGTATGTCAGTGGATTCCTTCAACGTTTAACATTTTACTTCTCGGGAGACGGGGAAAAATAAATTTTTCGTCCCCTAAGCGAGTTTTATCGATGGAAACCAAAAGAAAATTCCAGAATATTCTACTTCTCGTTGTCCAGCATGGATAAGCGTGTCGTGACGAAGTAAAAGTTCAAAACTGCGGTCGCCTATCGTGATCCGTCGATCAGTTTTCGAAGCGGTTTCGGTTATTGAAAAACTAAAAGCAGCTGTAATGTGGTTAGACGCCCCTCGTTACTCTCCGGGGGTGTCCCTTCTAATCAAAACTCTGAAAATTAACGTAAAAAATCACAAGGGTCCCTCCTTACGCTTCGATCGTACCTGGAAATAACGTTACATTTTAATTCTCGATAGACAGGGAAAAATAAATTTTTCGTTCCCTAAGCGAGTTTTTTTCGATGCTGCAATATAAGGTTATTCGGGATCTCAAAAGGTAGAACTTTCCGAGACCCCGAATTCACAATTAAGGTTAGGAGTGACAATCTCTTACCGTTTTTGAGCTAAAATTGAAATGCCGGACCCCTTTTTTTAAGGCGCTCGTTCCATTTTAAGTGCGCTACCTTAGCGAGAAATTCCTACGTAAATTTGTATTTTAGAAAATCAATGGTTCTGTCGGTTATTGACTCTTCTAATGAATATAAATGCAATCTATATAATATTTTATATACTTTTTATAATACTTTTCATTTTAATAAATTAAAAGTTTGCAATTTCAATACAATAGAGTTATATTTGTGTGATATTCAATATTAACGCATCATCAGCAATAATTATTTACACTACTTCAATAATATATATCATCATCAGTTATTTGCGAGATATTGTAAAGTGCGAAAGAAATTAAAAACTGTTTCTTCTTAATCAATATACTATTATTAGTTTTATAATAAAAGGTACGTAAATCAATAAAAGAACTGTAAAAGATATTTTGTCACTATTTTAATTAATTAAATGTTTACAATTATAATATAATAGTTTCAATTTTGTTTGTTTGTAAATCAATTTTAACGTTTCATCAGCAATAATTTTTAACACCTTAATTCAATAATATTATAGTATATATATTATAATATATATATATATATATAATATATATATATATATTATATATTATATTATATATATATATATATATATATATATATATAATATATATATTTATATATATATATATATAATCATATAATATATATATATAGTAATATATATATATATATATATATATAGTAGTATATATATATATAATAATATATAATATATATATATTATATATAAGTATATTATAATTATATCTATATATATATATATTATTATATATCTAATATATACTATATAATATATATTATATATATATAATAATATATATAATTATATATATATATATATATATATATATATACTATATATAGATATATATATATATTATATATAGTATTATATATAGTAGTATATATATATATTATATATATTATTATATATATGATATAATATTAATATATTATATTATTATAATCCCATATATTTAATATAAAGTATCTACCTTGTTTTCGGGGTTAAATTCGGATTATTTCCGAAACCCCGTTTAAAGCTCGTGTGCCATTTTCAGTGCGCTTCCTTAGCGAGAAATTTCTGCGTAATTTATTATATTGTTCAGGAATGTTAAATCGGTTTCTTCCAATGCGATATAATTAATGTCATAATGAAATAAAATAATAAAATGCTTAAAAAGTATCTAAAATAGATACGCCATTTCAAGCTTTTTTAACTACCCGATGTATGTATATCACAAGGGTAAGGAACCGATTGAGCCTATACAATGTTGCGAGTGAAATGGGTTGTTTTTAAATAATAGTGAATAGATTCAAAATAAATTTATGTTCAAATAGATTTTTCAAATTCACCAAAGGGGAGTGTCGTTGTTGTTACGCAGGAGGCTAGAGGAGCTGCAACGGCCGCTAAACAATCACTACCAGTAGAAAAGGCGAGTGCAAGCATTTGCCTCAAACGACGGAAGGAGCCATTGAGAGCGCCAATAGAAAACCAAGAGATCCATAACAACACCGGAAGCTTTTGGACTCAAGGTAAGAAATAAATATACTTAATAATTTTAAACATTTCATTTGCGTCTACCTAATTTTTCAACCTTTTTTCATCATCACCTTGTTCTGATTTTTTTTGGTTCATCAATTATCATTATTTTATTATTATTATTGTTATCTATTCTATATATTTTTTCTAGATACAACGTTTCTGTGCTGTGCTGTGCACGGGTGCTTATTACGCAAGAAGCACTGATAAATTTATCATTCCTGGAACGATTGCAAATTTACATAGGCATCGCAATAGAAATGGAACCAGTGCTCTAAATAGGGGTCCGACGTGTTGATGTTTAACTTGACAACGGTAGGAGGTATAGACTTTCGACCTTCATATTCAACATTTATTGCTGATGATACTGATTATTAAAATTATTATTTTCTTTTTTATTTATTTATATCTTCTATTATATTATGAATAACCCACTACGAAAGTACCATTGCTAACTATCGGTAAATAAAACGGCTCTCTGTCCCTGACCCAAATATTGCCCTGTTTCATTGTTGATATCATAGCGAACGTAGCGAGGGTTGTAAGCCCAGCTACTTATGATATCGAAGCTGCCTCGAGGCCGAGCCATAACGCTTACGTTAGGGAGGAGCGTTAGCGACGTTGCTTATTATAATTATTAAAATTTCTATAGAAAACCTAATTTCAGACACTAACAAACTATTTGATATATGTTGACGGGGTTTTCTTATTTTATTTGTAGGAGGCTGGAAATTCTAGGCGTCAGTAAAATATATCCTTCCTGTACCCTGGGTGACCTCAGATCCCAGATAAAACCTTTCTGTACTGTGATATGCAAGGGCGCTTATTATACAAGAAGTAATGATAAATATTACATTCCCAGAACAATAACAAAATAGCATAGGAAATGTTCTCAAAGATGTCGCTTTCAAAATGCAAAAAATGCGTTAAATAGGGGTCCGATGTGTCAACCATTAACTTTAAATGATAGGAGGTGTAGACTTTAAACTTTCATAGTCAAAATTTATTGCTGATGAAAGATTAATATTGATTGTAAATATTATTATTATTAAAATTTCTATAAAAAGCATAATTTTATGACACTTATCGGTTTGTATAAGTAAATCTTTAGAATAAATATAAATATTATAAAACCGTTTTAGTCATATTTTAAAAAATTTCTTTTGAAATATCCTTTATGGGTGAGCTTATTATTATTGTTTTTACTATTATTATTGTTGTTGTTGTTTTAACTATTATTATTTTTTTATTATAGCTATGTGCAAATATCAGAAAGAGAGAAGATATCTGTTGTTACGGAAAGTCCACCACCATTTCTATCGCCTAAAGCACCATCAAATCACTACTATCTGAAGATTTATTTCTCCAGTAAAAAGGTAAACAAATTTTTTTAATTATATTATGATTAATTAATATTATTAGTATCATGATATTTTTATTATCACAGGTGATGAGCAGCGTATTTCCTAACGCAGGCGTTAAGACGTGTACTATCATATTTTTTTATTATAGCTTTCGTGCAAATCAACTATTGCAATCACCTTTATCACTATCAGATCACTACCATCTGAATATTCATTTCTCCATGGAAAAAGGTAAGAAAATTTGTATTATTGTAATATATTTAAATTAATATTATTAGTATCATAATATTTTTATTATTACCTAGTCCTAATATATCTATTATTTATTATGCCTTAGCGCAAGCTTTAAGGTTTGTACTATTTTTGCTTTTTTTATTATAGCCTTTGTACAAATATCAGAAAGAGGCAAGAGGATAACCGTTATCGTCAAAAGTCTACCATTATCACTAACACGTTTATCATTCAAATTCTACTCCATCTGAAAGATTTTTTTTCCACAAAGTAGAGAAATTCTATTTAATAGCTAGATTTAATTATATTATTATTATTTTTATATTATAAATATATATATATATTATAAATATATATAATAATATAATATATATATATAATATATATTTATAAAAATAATATATAATATATATATTATATAATATATATATTATAATATATATATATATTATATATAGTATATATATATTAGTTATATGATATATATAAATAATATATATATATATCATATATGTATATATATATATTAGTATATATTGAATATATATATATTATATATATATATATATATCTATATATATATATATATCGTTATATATATTATATATTATAATTATTATCATATATATAATATATATATGATTATTGACATTTTATGAGGTATTCGTGTTATGTTTTATTTGTTCACTTTTTCATAAAGTAAATATTTCTCCGCAACAAAATCTACAAATCGAGCCGAAAATAACGATGAAGATGACATTTCTTTGAAATCCCAAGACTCTGATAATGCTTCGACATCAACATCAAAACACTCCCGCGTTCAATTACGAGGATGATTGCCCAAATACGAAAAAAAGTTTAATTGATTTACCAAATGAAGTGCTATACGGCATTTTTAAAATGATATCATTTCAAGATGTATACAATATTTTTGGCCCCGAGAAAACACTCGGTGAATTATTACCTGCAGGAGAATTATCTAATCGATAAACAGGGGCCGGAGAAGCTAAATTTCGACATGCTTTTTTCGGTAATTGAATCAAACGATGACGGCGAAAAGGCTTCTACCATTTTTTTAAACTTTATTAAAAATGCGATTCAGAATCCGTATAATAATTCACCTCATTACGCGCCAACGGCAATAGCCTTGACGTTGACTAAATACATGATCGTCGAATGTCGATCGCCCATCGCTGCTGCTGATTCGTTTTTGAACACAATTAATAACGCGTACGAATATTTGACAACTATAATTCTTTCGATAGATCATTGTGAAACGGTTATAATATTAACCGATTTAATGAAACAAAAACGAAAACCATTATCCAATATCACAAAACTGGAAATTTTCAATAAAAATGCCACTAACCTTTTTGCACAGGAAGATGATGAATTTCTCGAAATGGTGATAAATATTTCGCTGTTCTTTCCAAAATTATCCACTTTAAACCTAGCATGCAAATGTCGACAAATTTTTTTAAGAGAGACCCTAAACGATGACGAAAAAGAGTCTTCGAGCAATTTGGGTTCCCGCATTATTAAGATAAGCAAGTCGGAAGACGGTTTCTTAGAAGTAGATGACGAATATTTAAAAAATAAATTAATAAATGAAACATTTCCCGAAATTGATTTTTCAACCAAATTGGAGACGATTCAAATTCCTTCGTTCAACCATTTAACTACATTGACTGTGGATTACAACATCATCGGAAAAATTATGGAGATCTCCTCGTGTTTTAATAACTTAGAAAAACTCGGTATTCGTTTAAACCACATCCATCCTTCAACTGTCTTTGATAGCGATAGAATAATGCTACTAATTCTGAAAACTAAAGTTAAGGCATTGGAGTTGATTTTGAGCTTTTACTCAGATGAAGAACTATTTCCCAATTACACCTACCCTTTTTTGTCCGAGATGCCCTCCGAATTTGAAGATCCTGTTAGACGTAGATGCATTAACTGCCGCGATAAACTTTTAACTAGTATATTCATGGTGGTAGAAGTCGAAAATCAAAGAATAATGGAATGGGAAATCAATGAAAAAGGATTCGAAAATAATCCGAAATTTACAAATACTAACAGAGTGGGGGGAGAAGCAATGGAAGAAGAAGAATATGGTGACGCGTATGATACCTCACAGGAGCAACAAGAAATCAGAATGATGGGATATATAGTTGACGAATGTTTAAGAGAATTTCGTGATAGCGAGAGGATAAATGTGCGATTGTGTCTCGTGTGTAAGTTGATTCGTTACGTTATGCTGTTTTTGATGCGCTACCTTTTCGACAAGAGGCGACTATTTTATTTATTCTATGATTCCGACTATATTGGAGAACGATGCGAATCATATATTTGTTATAAAAATCACACGAAACTGCAAGAGAAAATAATCGATTCTTGGGATATAAATTTGTTTAGAGCCAATATACGTAAGGCGATTAGAAAAAGTGATGGTTTTCTCGAATTGAAAATAGGAGATGTCTGTGAATTTAACACTATCCTTCAAAGAAATGAAAATTTTATTACGACTTCCTCCCCTTCCCACTTTGAAAATGTGCATAATTTAAAGCTGGTAGTGGATGAATTTTACAAAACTAATAAACTCAAATATTTAAGTTTGAAATTCGGCATAACATTCCCAAATTTGAAGAGTTTAGAAATCAGACGTAAAAATTTTTTATATTTGGATGCCATTGATGACGTCGATGAAAGACTTGAGCATTTAAACGTGTTTAAAAATTTGAAAGAATTAAAAATTGATTACGTTCCAGCTTTAATTCAGATTTTTAAAGTTTCTCCAAATTTAGAAAAGGTTACAATATTTTTTGGGTTGGAGGAAATTGGACCGAAGTTTGATGGTGTTTCTATTTCTTTAATTTCTATTTTTTTGGAAATTTTTAGACCATATGATGCAACACTGGAATTTAATTTCGATCGTTATTTAGAGCGTCGAGAAAATATTACGCATTACCGCATTGATAAACCCCACACTATTGATCTTATGTCTATAACGGAAAGGAGAAGCGTTTCAGTCAAAAACATGTTAATAACTTTGACTGACGCCTCCGGAAATTCTCTTATTCATTGGAATATAAAACGATACCATGGATTTGAGAGTCATGATTTACCCCCTCATTTTAAAATATTAGATGGCTGTGACGAAATGATGTTAAATTTCTTTGAATATGACATATGTCTGAAACAAGATGTCTACTTTTCATCTTATAGAAGTATGTTCTATTTTTTATCAATGTTTCATGAAACTACTCCAAAAATATTCCATTTAATTAATGGAACAAGAGAGGATATTAATGATCATGAATTTTTATATACACTTTTTAACGTTGTTGGGCAAAAAATAAAGAAATTTATAAGCTAAATTCACATGTGCTTTATCTTGTATTTACAGACACACACATACGCATGTATATGTATAAGATTTTTAAGAAAATAAAAATTCTAGTTTGATTTAATTTCGTTTTTATACCTATTCACATCACCCAATTCTAATACATTCGGAAAATTATCTCGATTAAAATTCTGAAGGTTCGTTAGACAAATATTCCCTTTCAAATGAAGAACAAAAAATTACGTATAAATCAGTAATTTTGCTTAGCTCTTTCAAGGAAAATTTGGTACTTAGGAAGGAATTATGCGACTAACCCATTAGAGACGATAAATAAAAAAAAATTAAAATTGTATCGTGGAATTTAAAAATGTAAAAAGTTAATTTCCTATTCATTCTTTTTAAACGTAATAGCCGATAAAAACCGCGCATCGAAACGACATTATTATACCCATAAAAAAAACAACAGAGAAGAAAAAAAAGAAAAGCCACACACATCATACTGGCTTTACAATTTTTTGGAAAAATTATTTTAAATTAGTCTAAAAAGGTTTTATAATATTTGTCAAAAGATTTATTTGTACATCTGTTCATACTGACAATATAAAAGCTCTCTCATAGGGATATTCAAAAGAAATTTAAAAATTATGTATAAAAAAGTTTTATAATATTTATGTGTAAAGATTTATTTTTTACAAACCGATATTGGAAAAATTATAACCAATTTTTATTTATAAAAGTTATTAAAAAACCATCTTTATCTATTCCTATTATATATATATATATATAATATATAATTAATATTATATATATATATAATATTTATATATATTATATTATATTAATATATTATATATATATATAATTATATATATATATATTATATAATATATATATATATATATATATTATTATATATTATAATTATTTAATATATTATATATATATATAATATATAATATTAGTAACTTGGCCCTCGAATAAAACTCGTTAAGGAACGAATTTTATTTTGCCATCATCCTCCCGAAAGTAAAAGTACCGTTATTGTTGTGCCCCGATCGAAGCTAGAGGTGGGACCCTTAAAAAAGAATTTATATTCAGGTATTCGCATATCATATAATTGTTTTTTCTTTAGTCTTAATAATTAATTTTCATCATACGAAACCACAGTCTCACGTTTTTTTTATCTTTTTTTTGTTTTTAGGAATATTTTACTTTAGTTACCCCTAAAAAATATGTATCATAGAAATTGGTTTTTAGGGAAAGACCAATTTAAAATAAAATATATAATAGTTTATAAAGAATTGAAAACATACACCTATTATTTATATTTTTTTTTCTAGTTTTTTTTCTTAAAAAGTTAAAATATCGCTAAAACCTTATCTTTCTTCGTGACTTTTATTGTTTTTTTCTCAAAATCGATAGTGACGTTTCGTATAGAGACAATCGGAAGGGATAATTGAGGCCGGGTCCATGAGGCGTCACTATATATGATGACGCTTTACTTCTAGGACTATTGCTATCTAACAAGCTTCAATATGACTTTCGACATAAAAGGCGACATTGCTTCAGACTCGATAGTAGTGCGTGAAAATTTTGCGTGGATCGTCTGAGGTCATTTTTAGGGTCCTGAAGAAGCGTCATTATAATATAGTGACGCCTCAATGGGACCCGGCCTCAATTTATCCCCTCCGATGGTCGTCTCGGTCATTACGAAACGTCACTATCGTATTTTGAGAAAAAAAACAATAAAGTTCACGAATAAAGGTATAGGTTTTAAGCGATATTTTTATACTTTTAAGAAAATTAAGAACGAAGAAAAAGAAAATATAAATAATAGGTGTATGTTTTCAATTCTTTATAAACTATTATATTATTTTATTTATAAATTGGTCTTCCCTAAAACCAATTTTCTATGATACATATTTTTTAGGGGTAACTAAAGTAAAATATTTTCCTAAAAACAAAAAAAAAGATAAAAAAAACGTGAGACTGTGGTTTCGTATGATGAAAATTAATTATTAGGACTAAGAAAAACAATTATATGATATGCGAATACCTGAATATAAATTCTTTTTTAAGGGTCCCCTCTTACGCTTCGATCGGGGCACAAAATAACGGTACTTTTTACTTCTCGGGAGATGAAGAAAAAAAAATTTTTTTTTTTTAAGAGAGTTTTTTTTAGGGCAAGTGTATTATATATATATATATATATATATATATATATATATATATATATATATATATATATATATATATATATATATATATATATATATATATATATATATATATATATAATATATTTTTTTATATATATATATATATATATTATATATATATATATATATATATATATATTATATATATATATATATATATATATATATATATATATATATATAAATAGAATGTTTATATGATTTTTAAATAATTTTGAAATAAAAAATGGACTTAAATTTTTCCAATATCGGTTTGTAAAAAATAAATCTTTACACATAAATATTATAAAACTTTTTTATACATAATTTTTAAATTTCTTTTGAATATCCCTATGAGAGAGCTTTTATATTGTCAGTATGAACAGATGTACAAATAAATCTTTTGACAAATATTATAAAACTTTTTTAGACTAATTTAAAATAATTTTTCCAAAAAAATTGTAACGCCAGTATGATGTGTGTGGCTTTTCTTTTTTTTCTTCTCTGTTGTTTTTTTTATGGGTATAATAATGTCGTTTCGATGCGCGGTTTTTATCGGCTATTACGTTTAAAAAGAATGAATAGGAAATTAACTTTTTACATTTTTAAATTCCACGATACAATTTTAATTTTTTTTTATTTATCGTCTCTAATGGGTTAGTCGCATAATTCCTTCCTAAGTACCAAATTTTCCTTGAAAGAGCTAAGCAAAATTACTGATTTATACGTATTTTTTTGTTCTTCATTTGAAAGGGAATATTTGTCTAACGAACCTTCAGAATTTTAATCGAGATAATTTTCCGAATGTATTAGAATTGGGTGATGTGAATAGGTATAAAAACGAAATTAAATCAAACTAGAATTTTTATTTTCTTAAAAATCTTATACATATACATGCGTATGTGTGTGTGTCTGTAAATACAAGATAAAGCACATGTGAATTTAGCTTATAAATTTCATTATTTTTTGCCCAACAATGTTAAAAAGTGTATATAAAAATTCATGATCATTAATATCCTCTCTTGTTCCATTAATTAAATGGAATATTTTTGGAGTAGTTTCATGAAACATTGATAAAAAATAGAACATACTTCTATAAGATGAAAAGTAGACATCTTGTTTCAGACATATGTCATATTCAAAGAAATTTAACATCATTTCGTCACAGCCATCTAATATTTTAAAATGAGGGGGTAAATCATGACTCTCAAATCCATGGTATCGTTTTATATTCCAATGAATAAGAGAATTTCCGGAGGCGTCAGTCAAAGTTATTAACATGTTTTTGACTGAAACGCTTCTCCTTTCCGTTATAGACATAAGATCAATAGTGTGGGGTTTATCAATGCGGTAATGCGTAATATTTTCTCGACGCTCTAAATAACGATCGAAATTAAATTCCAGTGTTGCATCATATGGTCTAAAAATTTCCAAAAAAATAGAAATTAAAGAAATAGAAACACCATCAAACTTCGGTCCAATTTCCTCTAACCCAAAAAATATTGTAACCTTTTCTAAATTTGGAGAAACTTTGAAAATCTGAAGTAAAGCTGGAACGTAATCAATTTTTAATTCTTTCAAATTTTTAAACACGTTTAAATGCTCAAGTCTTTCATCGACGTCATCAATGGCATCCAAATATAAAAAATTTTTACGTCTGATTTCTAAACTCTTCAAATTTGGGAATGTTATGCCGAATTTCAAACTTAAATATTTGAGTTTATTAGTTTTGTAAAATTCATCCACTACCAGCTTTAAATTATGCACATTTTCAAAGTGGGAAGGGGAGGAAGTCGTAATAAAATTTTCATTTCTTTGAAGGATAGTGTTAAATTCACAGACATCTCCTATTTTCAATTCGAGAAAACCATCACTTTTTCTAATCGCCTTACGTATATTGGCTCTAAACAAATTTATATCCCAAGAATCGATTATTTTCTCTTGCAGTTTCGTGTGATTTTTATAACAAATATATGATTCGCATCGTTCTCCAATATAGTCGGAATCATAGAATAAATAAAATAGTCGCCTCTTGTCGAAAAGGTAGCGCATCAAAAACAGCATAACGTAACGAATCAACTTACACACGAGACACAATCGCACATTTATCCTCTCGCTATCACGAAATTCTCTTAAACATTCGTCAACTATATATCCCATCATTCTGATTTCTTGTTGCTCCTGTGAGGTATCATACGCGTCACCATATTCTTCTTCTTCCATTGCTTCTCCCCCCACTCTGTTAGTATTTGTAAATTTCGGATTATTTTCGAATCCTTTTTCATTGATTTCCCATTCCATTATTCTTTGATTTTCGACTTCCACCACCATGAATATACTAGTTAAACGTTTATCGCGGCAGTTAATGCATCTACGTCTAACAGGATCTTCAAATTCGGAGGGCATCTCGGACAAAAAAGGGTAGGTGTAATTGGGAAATAGTTCTTCATCTGAGTAAAAGCTCAAAATCAACTCCAATGCCTTAACTTTAGTTTTCAGAATTAGTAGCATTATTCTATCGCTATCAAAGACAGTTGAAGGATGGATGTGGTTTAAACGAATACCGAGTTTTTCTAAGTTATTAAAACACGAGGAGATCTCCATAATTTTTCCGATGATGTTGTAATCCACAGTCAATGTAGTTAAATGGTTGAACGAAGGAATTTGAATCGTCTCCAATTTGGTTGAAAAATCAATTTCGGGAAATGTTTCATTTATTAATTTATTTTTTAAATATTCGTCATCTACTTCTAAGAAACCGTCTTCCGACTTGCTTATCTTAATAATGCGGGAACCCAAATTGCTCGAAGACTCTTTTTCGTCATCGTTTAGGGTCTCTCTTAAAAAAATTTGTCGACATTTGCATGCTAGGTTTAAAGTGGATAATTTTGGAAAGAACAGCGAAATATTTATCACCATTTCGAGAAATTCATCATCTTCCTGTGCAAAAAGGTTAGTGGCATTTTTATTGAAAATTTCCAGTTTTGTGATATTGGATAATGGTTTTCGTTTTTGTTTCATTAAATCGGTTAATATTATAACCGTTTCACAATGATCTATCGAAAGAATTATAGTTGTCAAATATTCGTACGCGTTATTAATTGTGTTCAAAAACGAATCAGCAGCAGCGATGGGCGATCGACATTCGACGATCATGTATTTAGTCAACGTCAAGGCTATTGCCGTTGGCGCGTAATGAGGTGAATTATTATACGGATTCTGAATCGCATTTTTAATAAAGTTTAAAAAAATGGTAGAAGCCTTTTCGCCGTCATCGTTTGATTCAATTACAGAAAAAAGCATGTCGAAATTTAGCTTCTCCGGCCCCTGTTTATCGATTAGATAATTCTCCTGCAGGTAATAATTCACAGAGTGTTTTCTCGGGGCCAAAACAACCATAATATTGTATACATCTTGAAATGATATCATTTTAAAAATGCCGTAGAGCACTTCATTTGGTAAATCAATTAAACTTTTTTTCGTATTTGGGCAATCATCCTCGTAATTGAACGCGGGAGTGTTTTGATGTTGATGTCGAAGCATTATCAGAGTCTTGGGATTTCAAAGAAATGTCATCTTCATCGTTATTTTTCGGTGAGGTTTGAAGGATTTTGTTTCGGGAAAATATTTACTTGATGAAGTGAACAATAAACGGAACAGCGATACTCTAAAATGTTCAATATATATATATATATATATATTATATATATATATTATATATATATTATATATATATATATAATTATATATATTATATATATATATTATTATATTATATATATATATATATATATATATATATTATAAATATAATATATTATATTTATATATATATATATATATATATAAATATATATAATATATATATATATATATATATATATATAATATATATATTATATATATTTATATATATATAATAGATAATATATATATTATATATATATATATATTATATATTATATATTATATATATATATTTATATATATAAAATAATAATAATAATAATAAAATATACTATTAAAATAGAATTTCTTACTTTTTTAGTGGAAAAAAGATCTTCAGATGGGGAGTAATTTTGAGATGATAAAGGTGTTAGTGATAATGGTAGACTTTTGACGATAACGGTTATCCTCTTGCCTTTTTCTGATATTTGTACAAAGGCTATAATAAAAAAAGCAAAAATAGTACAAACCTTAAAGCTTGCGCTAAGGCATAATAAATAATAGATATATTAGGACTAGGTAATAATAAAAATATTATGATACTAATAATATTAATTTAAATATATTACAATAATACAAATTTTCTTACCTTTTTCCATGGAGAAATGAATATTCAGATGGTAGTGATCTGATAGTGATAAAGGTGATTGCAATAGTTGATTTGCACGAAAGCTATAATAAAAAAATATGATAGTACACGTCTTAACGCCTGCGTTAGGAAATACGCTGCTCATCACCTGTGATAATAAAAATATCATGATACTAATAATATTAATCACAATATAATAATAAAAATTTGCTTACCTTTTTACTGGAGAAATAAATCTTCAGATAGTAGTGATTTGATGGTGCTTTAGGCGATAGAAATGGTGGTGGACTTTCCGTAACAACAGATATCTTCTCTCTTTCTGATATTTGCACATAGCTATAATAAAAAAATAATAATAGTTAAAACAACAACAACAATAATAATAGTAAAAACAATAATAATAAGCTCACCCATAAAGGATATTTCAAAAGAAATTTTTTAAAATATGACTAAAACGGTTTTATAATATTTATATTTATTCTAAAGATTTACTTATACAAACCGATAAGTGTCATAAAATTATGCTTTTTATAGAAATTTTAATAATAATAATATTTACAATCAATATTAATCTTTCATCAGCAATAAATTTTGACTATGAAAGTTTAAAGTCTACACCTCCTATCATTTAAAGTTAATGGTTGACACATCGGACCCCTATTTAACGCATTTTTTGCATTTTGAAAGCGACACCTTTGAGAACATTTCCTATGCTATTTTGTTATTGTTCTGGGAATGTAATATTTATCATTACTTCTTGTATAATAAGCGCCCTTGCATATCACAGTACAGAAAGGTTTTATCTTGGATCTGAGGTCACCCAGGGTACAGGAAGGATATATTTTACTGACGCCTAGAATTTCCAGCCTCCTACAAATAAAATAAGAAAACCCCGTCAACATATATCAAATAGTTTGTTAGTGTCTGAAATTAGGTTTTCTATAGAAATTTTAATAATTATAATAAGCAACGTCGCTAACGCTCCTCCCTAACGTAAGCGTTATGGCTCGGCCTCGAGGCAGCTTCGATATCATAAGTAGCTGGGCTTACAACCCTCGCTACGTTCGCTATGATATCAACAATGAAACAGGGCAATATTTGGGTCAGGGACAGAGAGCCGTTTTATTTACCGATAGTTAGCAATGGTACTTTCGTAGTGGGTTATTCATAATATAATAGAAGATATAAATAAATAAAAAAGAAAATAATAATTTTAATAATCAGTATCATCAGCAATAAATGTTGAATATGAAGGTCGAAAGTCTATACCTCCTACCGTTGTCAAGTTAAACATCAACACGTCGGACCCCTATTTAGAGCACTGGTTCCATTTCTATTGCGATGCCTATGTAAATTTGCAATCGTTCCAGGAATGATAAATTTATCAGTGCTTCTTGCGTAATAAGCACCCGTGCACAGCACAGCACAGAAACGTTGTATCTAGAAAAAATATATAGAATAGATAACAATAATAATAATAAAATAATGATAATTGATGAACCAAAAAAAATCAGAACAAGGTGATGATGAAAAAAGGTTGAAAAATTAGGTAGACGCAAATGAAATGTTTAAAATTATTAAGTATATTTATTTCTTACTTTGAGTCAAAAGCTTCCGGTGTTGTTATGGATCTCTTGGTTTTCTATTGGCGCTCTCAATGGCTCCTTCCGTCGTTTGAGGCAAATGCTTGCACTCGCCTTTTCTACTGGTAGTGATTGTTTAGCGGCCGTTGCAGCTCCTCTAGCCTCCTGCGTAACAACAACGACACTCCCCTTTGGTGAATTTGAAAAATCTATTTGAACATAAATTTATTTTGAATCTATTCACTATTATTTAAAAACAACCCATTTCACTCGCAACATTGTATAGGCTCAATCGGTTCCTTACCCTTGTGATATACATACATCGGGTAGTTAAAAAAGCTTGAAATGGCGTATCTATTTTAGATACTTTTTAAGCATTTTATTATTTTATTTCATTATGACATTAATTATATCGCATTGGAAGAAACCGATTTAACATTCCTGAACAATATAATAAATTACGCAGAAATTTCTCGCTAAGGAAGCGCACTGAAAATGGCACACGAGCTTTAAACGGGGTTCGAAATATCGATATTAACTCGAAAACGGTAAGATAGATACTTATATAAATATATATGTATGTATATATATATATATATATATATATATATATATATATATATATATATATATATATATATATATATATATATATATATATAATATAAAAAAATTATAGATAATATATAATAATATAATATATATATATATATATATTATTATATATATTATATTTATATATATTATATATATATATATATATATATTAGATATTAAAATATATACTATCTAATATCTATATATATATATATATATTATATATATAATATCTATATATATATATATTATATATATATATAATATATATATATATATAATATATTATATATATACTTTATATATAAATATATATTTATATATATATATATATATATATATATATATATATATATATATATATATATATATATATATATATATATATATATATATATATATATATATATATATATATATTATTGAAAAGGTGTTAAAAATTATTGCTGATGAAACGTTAAAATTGATTTACAAACAAACAAAATTGAAACTATTATATTATAATTGTAAACATTTAATTAATTAAAATAGTGACAAAATATCTTTTACAGTTCTTTTATTGATTTACGTACCTTTTATTATAAAACTAATAATAGTATATTGATTAAGAAGAAACAGTTTTTAATTTCTTTCGCACTTTACAATATCTCGCAAATAACTGATGATGATATATATTATTGAAGTAGTGTAAATAATTATTGCTGATGATGCGTTAATATTGAATATCACACAAATATAACTCTATTGTATTGAAATTGCAAACTTCTAATTTATTAAAATGAAAAATATTATAAAAAGTATATAAAATATTATATAGATTGCATATATATTCATTAGAAGAGTCAATAACCGACAGAACCATTGATTTTCTAAAATACAAATTTACGTAGGAATTTCTCGCTAAGGTAGCGCACTTAAAATGGAACGAGCGCCTTAAAAAAAGGGGTCCGGCATTTCAATTTTAGCTCAAAAACGGTAAGAGATTGTCACTCCTAACCTTAATTGTGAATTCGGGGTTTCGGAAAGTTCTACCTTTCGAGATCCCGGATAACCTTATATTGCAGCATCGAAAAAAACTCGCTTAGGAACGAAAAATTTATTTTTCCCTGTCTATCGAGAATTAAAATGTAACGTTATTTCCAGGTACGATCGAAGCGTAAGGAGGGACCCTTGTGATTTTTTACGTTAATTTTCAGAGTTTTGATTAGAAGGGACACCCCCGGAGAGTAACGAGGGGCGTCTAACCACATTACAGCTGCTTTTAGTTTTTCAATAACCGAAACCGCTTCGAAAACTGATCGACGGATCACGATAGGCGACCGCAGTTTTGAACTTTTACTTCGTCACGACACGCTTATCCATGCTGGACAACGAGAAGTAGAATATTCTGGAATTTTCTTTTGGTTTCCATCGATAAAACTCGCTTAGGGGACGAAAAATTTATTTTTCCCCGTCTCCAGAGAAGTAAAATGTAACGTTGGGTCCACTGCATACAATAGTCACATAGAAGTTTTTAGACTTTTTGAGTTTTGTGCTTAACGTTGTCCAATTTCCAAACCCACTTTTTTTGGATTTTGAAATGAAAAATTGCGATAATTTTATAAACTTTGCCCGAAAAGGAAAAAAAATATCGCAATTTTCAATTTTAAAATCCAAAAAAAGTGGGTTTGGAAATTGGTCAACGCTGCCCACAAAACTAAAAAAAATTGAAAATATTCAATGTAACTATTGTAAGTAATGTAACCTTCAATGCCTATTTCAAGTTTGAAGTAATTTACAAAAAAATTCTGGGAGTTGATACGAAAAAGGTCAAAAACAAGGGTTTTGGAAAATTCAAAATTATGAAAGAATGACTACAGACACAGAAAAACAACGGAAAACATCGTTTTATACTCCAAAAAAATATGCAGTTTGATATTAAAAGGGTCTATTATAGGGTCTATAGGGTTTAATTATAAGTCTATTTTTAGGGGGGTGAAAATTAGGCGTAGAACGAGCATAATATTAAAACATAGTAAGGACTAAAATAAACTACAAATATAACTTGCTTGGT
>JABUQX010028514.1:5000-15000 GCA_015478945.1 Trachelipus rathkii | reverse complement strand
ACGTTTATTCTGTACCGTTTATAAGTCGAAGGTATAAGTTAAAATTTGAAAAAAAATTTCAATTTTTTCCGAGGTCGACTTTTTGGAGAGCGATTTTGATTTAGACCTTTTGAGTTATAAACGGTTCCGATGAAACGTCACTATTGGAACTATCATTACGCTTAAAGACTTATAAGCGTAAAAAATGGATTCTTAACGCGTAAAGTCATTTATTTTGGGCTTTTACGAAACGTCACTATATGACGAGGACGTTTCCGAGGTAAATGGGCGTCGTGCAATATTTTTTTTTATTTTTTTTCATTTAGTTACCTATAAAAATTATTTATCGTAGAAAATGGAATTTAAGGGAGACTAAACTATAAAAAAAAATTAATATAAATAATTATAGTATAGATCATGATAAATAATTAAGAATTTAAGAAAAATTAAGAACGAAGAAAAAAAATAAATATCCAATATGTGAATAACTGATTATTATTAGTTCTTAATTTTTCTTAATTATTTATCATGATCTATACTATATTTATTTATACTAATTTTTTATTATAGTTTAGTCTCCCTTAAATTCCATTTTGCACAATGGGACATTTAACTAATATTTAAAAAAAAATAAAAAAAAATATTGCACGACGCCCATTTACCTCGGAAACGTCCTCGTCATATAGTGACGTTTCGTAAAAGCCCAAAATAAATGACTCTACGCGTTTAGAATCCATTTTTTACACTTAGAAGTCTTTAAGCCTTATAATAGTTCCAATAGTGACGTTTCATCGGAACCGTTTATAACTCAAAAGGTCTAAATCAAAATCGCTCTCCAAAAAGTCGACCTCGGAAAAAATTGAAATTTTTTTTTCAAATTTTAACTTATACCTTCGACCTATAAACGGTACAGAATAAACGTCCCTATAATAATAATTAATACGCTTAACGATAGTTCATCCCTGAAAATATTGCCGTTTGATCGTTAGAGGTCGTTTTTATGGTAATCGAGGAACGTCATTATATTATAGTGACGCCGTAGAGGAAACTCGGCCTCGATTGATCCCCTCCGAGGATCGTCTAGGTAATTACGAAACGTCACAATCGTATTTTGAGGAAAAAAAGAAAAAAGTTCACGGATGAGTTATGATGAAAATTAGGAAAAAATAAGAACATAGAAAAAATAAAACAATTAATGATATGTGAATACCTAAAATCAATTTCTAGTATAAATATCGACGTAAAGAAATCTTAAAGGTCCACACTTGCGCTTCGATCGGGGTACAAAAAACCTACATTTTACTTCTCGGGAGATGTTGCAAAATAAATTTTTCGTTCCTTAAGCGAGTTTTTTTCGAGGGCAAGTGTACTTTATCTATACTATTATTATTTTTAATTTAGTCTCCCTTAAATTCAGTTTTCTATGAAAAATAAATTTTAGAGGTAACTAAACAAAATTTAATTAAAAAACAACGCACGACAGCACATTTCCTATAGGCTTTGAGCGATTTTTTGCTACATTTAAAAATTAGCGTAAAAAAAATATTAAAGGTACCCTCTACGGCTCACTCGGGGCACTAAATAACGTTACTCTCTACTTTTCGGGAGATGGTGCCAAATAAATTTTTTTTGTTCCTTAGGCGAGTTTTTTTCCCGAGAGAACCAAAAAAAAATAATACGGGAGTCTAAGTCTGTAAAGAATTGATAATAATCAGTTATTCACATATTGTATATTTATTTTTTTTCTTCGTACTATTAATTTTAAATATGCTTTATTTATCTCCACTCATCCCTCTGTTCCTGGCCAAAATATTCTCCAGTTTCATAATCACTTATTTTGGGCAACTTTTCTGCCGGTAAAACCACGGTGAACGTAAGCAGCGTCAGCGAGCGAAGTGTAAGCTCACCGCATCTTTTACAGACTTAGATTCCGTAATTATTATTTTTTTTTTGGTTTCTCTCGGGAAAAAAAACTCGCTTAAGGACCGAAAATTTAATTTGCACCATCTCCCGAAAAAAAGTATAGAGTAACGTTATTTAGTGCCCGGTGAACCGTAGGAGGTACCTTTAATATTTTTTTTACGCTAATTTTTTTTTTGTAGCAAAAAAAAAAAAATCGCTCCAAAAGGCCTATAGGAATTGTGCGTCGTGCGGTTGTTTTTTACTGCCCTCGAAAAAAAAAACTCGCTTAAGTAACGAAAATTTATTTTGCAACACCTCCCGAAAAGTAAAAGGTACGTTATTTTGTGCCCCGATCGAAGCGTAAGTGGGACGTTTAAGATTTCTTTACGTCGATATTTATATTAGGAAATTGATATTCAGGTATTCACATATCATTAATTGTTTATTTTTTCTATTTCTTAATTTTTGGTATTCAGGTATTCACATATCATTAATTGTTTATTTTTTCTAGGTTCTTAATTTTTCCTAATTTTTCATTATAACTTCATCCGTAAACTTTTCGTTTTTTTCCTCAAAATCCGATAGTGACGTTTCGTAATTACCTAGAATACTATATTTATTTAAATTAATATTTTTCTCGGGAGATTGTGCAAAATAATTTTTTTTTCTTAAGCGAGTTTTTTTCCCGAGAGAAACCAAAAAAAAAAAAATTACGGAATCTACGTCTGTAAAGAATTGATAATAATCAGTTATTCACATATTGGATATTTTTTTTTCTTTGTTTTTAATTTTTCTTAAATTCTTAATTATTTATCATGATCTATACTATATTTATTTTGTTAATTTTTTTTATAGTTTAGTCTCCCCTAAATTTGATTTTCTACGATAAATAATTTTTAGAGGTAACTAAATTAAAAAAAAATAAAAAATATTGCACGACGCCCATTTACCTCGGAAACGTCCTCGTCATATAGTGACGTTTCGTAAAAGCCCAAAATAAATGACTCTACGAGTTTAGAATCCATTTTTTACGCTTAGAAGTCTTTAGGCGTAATAATAGTTCCAATAGTGACATTTCATCGGAACCGTTTATAATTCAAAAGGTATAAGTTAAAATTTGAAAAAAAAAATTCAATTTTTTCCGAGGTCGACTTTTTGGAGAGCGAATTTGATTTAGACCTTTTGAGTTATAAACGGTTCCGATGAAACGTCACTATTGGAACTATTATAACGGTTAAAGACTTCTAAGCGTAAAAAATGGATTCTAAACGCGTAGAGTCATTTATTTTGGGCTTTTACGAAACGTCACTATATGACGAGGACGTTTCCGAGGTAAATGGGCGTCGTGCAATATTTTTTTTATTTTTTTTAATTTAGTTACCTTTAAAATTTATTTATCGTAGAAAATGGAATTTAAGGGAGACTAAACTATAAAAAAAAATTAATATAAATAAATATAGTATAGATCATGATAAATAATTAAGAATTTAAGAAAAATTAAGAACGAAGAAAAAAAATAAATATCCAATATGTGAATAACTGATTATTATCAATTCTTTACAGACTTAGATTCCGTAATTATTTTTTTTTTGGTTTCTCTCGGGAAAAAAACTCGCTTAAGGAACAAAAAAATTATTTTGCACCATCTCCCGGAAAGTATAGAGTAACGTTATTTAGTGCCCCGAGTGAACCGTAGGAGGGTACCTTTAATATTTTTTAACGCTAATTTGTAAAGTGTAGCAAAAAATCGCTCAAAGCCTATAGGAAATGTGCGTCGTGCGTTGTGTTTTTAATTAAATTTTGTTTAGTTACCTCTAAAATTTATTTTTCATAGAAAACTGAATTTAAGGGAGACTAAATTAAAAATAATAATAGTATAGATAAAGTACACTTGCCCTCGAAAAAAAACTCGCTTAAGTAACGAAAAATTTATTTTGCAACACCTCCCGAGAAGTAAAATGTTACGTTATTTTGTGCCCCGATCGAAGCGTAAGTGGGGACCTTTAAGATTTCTTTACGTCGATATTTATATTAGGAATTGATATTCAGGTATTCACATATCAATAATTGTTTATTTTTTCTATGTTCTTAATTTTTGGTATTCAGGTATTCACATATCATTAATTGTTTATTTTTTCTAGGTTCTTAATTTTTCCTAATTTTTCATTATAACTTCATCCGTAAACTTTTCGTTACCGTAAAAAAAATATTAAAAGTACCCTCCTCCTACGGTTCACTCGGGCACCTTATAACTCTCTTTTTTTCGGGAGATGGTGCAAAATAATTTTTTTGTTCCTCAAGCGAGTTTTTTTCCCGAGAGAAACCAAAAAAAAAATAATTACGGAATCTACGTCTGTAAAGAATTGATAATAATCAGTTATTCACATATTGGATATTTTTTTTTCTTTGTTCTTAATTTTTCTTAAATTCTTAACTATTTATCATGATCTATACTATATTTATTTTGTTAATTTTTTTTATAGTTTAGTCTCCCCTAAATTTGATTTTCTACGAAAAATAATATTTAGAGGTAACTAAATTAAAAAAAATAAAAAATATTGCACGACGCCCATTTACCTCGTAAACGTCCTCGTCATATAGTGACGTTTCGTAAAAGCCAAAAATAAATGACTCTACGGTTTAGAATCCTTTTTTACGCTGAGAGGTTTAGGCGTAATAATATTCCAAATAAGCTGACATTTCATCGGAAACGTTTATAATTCCAAAAGGTATAAGTTAAAATTTGAAAAAAAAATTTCAATTTTTTCCGAGGTCGACTTTTTTGGAGAGCGAATTTGATTTAGACCTTTTTGAGTTATAAACGGTTCCGATGAAAAACGTCCCCCCCCCCCCCCCCCCACTATTGGAACTATTATAACGCTTAAAGACTTCTAAGCGTAAAAAATGGATTACCATAAAAACGACCTCCGCCCGGTAGGGAAAAGGTCAAACATTATTTATTTTATTTTTTTTGGGGGGGTGGTGTGGGAAACGCCACTATATGACGAGGACGTTTCCGAGGTAAATGGGCGTTCGTGCAATATTTTTTTTTTTATTTTTTTTAATTTATTTCTACCTCTTTAAAATTATTTATCGTAGAAATGGAATTTAAGGGAGACTAAACTATAAAAAAAAAAATAATATAAATAAATATAGTATAGATTATGAAAAAATAATTAAGATTTTAAGAAAAATTAAGAACGAAGGAAAAAAAATAAATATCCAATATGTGATTAACTTATTATTAGCAAGTCTTTATAGACTTAGATTCCGTAATATTTTTTTTTTGGTTTCTCTCGGGAAAAAAACTCGCTTAGGAACGAAAAATTTATTTTCATAATCTATTACTATATTTATTTATATTTTTTTATTTTTTTTTTTTATAGTTTAGTCTCTCTCCTTTAAATTCCATTTTCTACGGGATAAATAATTTTAGAGGTAACTAAATTAAAAAAAATAAAAAAAAATATTTGCACGACGCCCATTTACCTCGCGAAACGTCCTCGTCATATAGTGACGTTTCGTAAAAGCCCAAAATAAATGACTCTACGCGTTTAGAATCCATTTTTACGCTTAGAACGTCTTTAAGCCTTATAATAGTTCCAATAGTGACGTTTCATCGGAACCGTTATTAACTCAAAAGGCCTAATCAAATTCGCTCTCCAAAAAGTCGACCTTCGGAAAAAAATGAAATTTTTTTTCAAATTTAACTTTATACTTTTGAATTATAAAACGGGTTCCGACTGAATGTCACTATTGAAACTATTATTACGCCTAAAGACTTCTCAGCGTAAAAAATTGGATTCTAAACGCGTAGAGTCATTTATTTTGGGCTTTTACGAAACGTCACTATATGACGAGGACGTTTCCGAGGTAAATGGGCGTCGTGCAATATTTTTTATTTTTTTTAATTTAGTTACCTCTAAAAATTATTTATCGTAGAAAATGGAATTTAGGGAGACTAAACTATAAAAAAAATTAACAAAATAAATATAGTATAGATCATGATAAATAATTAAGAATTTAAGAAAAATTAAGAACAAGAAAAAAAATATCCAATATTGAATAACTGTTAATTATCAATTCTTTTACAGACGTTAGATCCGTATTATTGTTGTGTTTTTGGTTCTCTCGGGAAAAAAACTCGCTTGAGGAACAAAAAAATTATTTTGCACCATCTCCCGAAAAGTAGAGAGTAACGTTATTTAGTGAACCGAGTGAACCGTAGGAGGGTACCTTTAATATTTTTTTTACGGTAACGAAAAGTTTACGGATGAAGTTATAATGAAAAATTAGGAAAAATTAAGAACCTAGAAAAAAACGAAAAGTTCACGGATAAAGTTGATGAAAATTAGGAAAAATTAAGAACATAGGAAAAATAAACAATTAATGATAAATGTATACCTGAATATCAATTCCTAATATAAATATCGACGTAAAGAAATCTTAAAGGTCCCCACTTACGCTTCGATCGGGGCACAAAATAACGTAACATTTTACTTTTCGGGAGGTGTTGCAAAATAAATTTTTCGTTACTTAAGCGAGTTTTTTTTCGAGGGCAAGTGTACTTTATCTATACTATTATTATTTTTAATTTAGTCTCCCTTAAATTCAGTTTTCTATGAAAAATAAATTTTAGAGGTAACTAAACAAAATTTAATTAAAAAAACAACGCACGACGCACATTTCCTATAGGCTTTGAGCGATTTTTTATTGCTACACTTTACAAATTTGGCGTTTAAAAACAATTAAAGGTAACCTCCTATGGTTCATCGGGCACTAAATAACGTTACTCTATACTTTTCGGGAGATGGTGCAAAATAATTTTTTTGTTCCTTAAGCGAGTTTTTTTCCCGAGAGAAACCAAAAAAAAAATAATTACGGAATCTAAGTCTGTAAAGAATTGATAATAATCAGTTATTCACATATTGGATATTTATTTTTTTTCTTCGTTCTTAATTTTTCTTAAATTCTTAATTATTTTTCATAATCTATACTATATTTATTTATATTAATTTTTTTTTATGGTTTAGTCTCCCTTAAATTCCATTTTCTACGATAAATAAATTTTAAAGGTAACTAAATTAAAAAAAATAAAAAAAAATATTGCACGACGCCCATTTACCTCGGAAACGTCCTCGTCATATAGTGACGTTTCGTAAAAGCCCAAAATAAATGACTCTACGCGTTTAGAATCCATTTTTTACGCTTAGAAGTCTTTAAGCGTTATAATAGTTCCAATAGTGACGTTTCATCGGAACCGTTTATAACTCAAAAGGTCTAAATCAAATTCGCTCTCCAAAAAGTCGACCTCGGAAAAAATTGAATTTTTTTTTTCAAATTTTAACTTATACCTTTTGAATTATAAACGGTTCCGATGAAATGTCACTATTGGAACTATTATTACGCCTAAAGACTTCTAAGCGTAAAAAATGGATTCTAAACTCGTAGAGTCATTTATTTTTGGCTTTTTAGAAACGTCACTATATGACGAGGACGTTTCCGAGGTAAATGGGCGTCGTGCAATATTTTTATTTTTTTTTAATTTAGTTACCTCTAAAAATTATTTATCGTAGAAAATCAAATTTAGGGGAGACTAAACTATAAAAAAAATTAACAAAATAATATAGTATAGATCGATTTGATAAAATAATTAGAATTTAAGAAATTAAAAACAAAGAAAACAAAAATATCCATATGGATAATATTATTATTCAATTCTTTACAGACGTAGATTCCGTAATTATTTTTTTTTTGGTTTCTCTCGGGAAAAAAACTCGCTTGAGGAACAAAAAAATTATTTTGCACCATCTCCCGAAAAGTAGAGAGTAACGTTATTTAGTGAACCGAGTGAACAGTAGGAGGGTACCTTTAATATTTTTTTACTTTAACGAAAAGTTTACGGATGAAGTTATAATGAAAAATTAGGAAAAATTAAGAACCTAGAAAAAATAAACAATTAATGATGTATGATGAAAAATTAGGAAAAATTAAGAACATAGAAAAAATGAACAATTAATGATATGTGAATACCTGAATATCAACTCCTAATATAAATATCGACGTAAAGAGGAAAAAAACGAAAAGTTCACGGATAAAGTTATGATGAAAATTAGGAAAAATTAAAAACATAGAAAAAACAAACATTTAATGATAAGTGAAAAAACAACGCACGACGCACATTTCCTATAGGCTTTGAGCGATTTTTTGCTACACTTTACAAATTAGCGTTAAAAAATATTAAAGGTACCCTCCTACGGTTCACTCGGGGCACTAAATAACGTTACTCTATACTTTTCGGGAGATGGTGCAAAATAATTTTTTTGTTCCTTAAGCGAGTTTTTTTCCCGAGAGAAACCAAAAAAAAATAATAATTACGGAATCTAAGTCTGTAAAGATGCCGGTGAGCTTACTTCGCTCGCTGACGCTCGCTACGTTCACCGTGGTTTTACCGGCAGAAAAGTTGCCCAAAATAAGTGATTATGAAACTGGAGAATATTTTGGCCAGGAACAGAGGGATGAGTGGAGATAAATAAAGCATATTTAAAATTAATAGTACGAAGAAAAAAAATAAATATACAATATGTGAATAACTGATTATTATCAATTCTTTACAGACTTAGATCCCGTAATTATTTTTTTTTGGTTTCTCTCGGGAAAAAAACTCGCTTAAGGAACAAAAAAATTATTTTGCACCATCTCCCGAAAAGTAGAGAGTAACGTTATTTAGTGCCCCGAGTGAACCGTAGGAGGGTACCTTTAATATTTTTTTACGCTAATTTTTAAAGTGTAGCAAAAAATCGCTCAAAGCCTATAGGAAATGTGCGTCGTGCGTTGTTTTTTTAATTAAATTTTGTTTAGTTACCTCTAAAATTTATTTTTCATAGAAAACTGAATTTAAGGGAGACTAAATTAAAAAAAATAATAGTATATATAAAGTACACTTGCCCTCGAAAAAAAACTCGCTTAAGGAACGAAAAATTTATTTTGCAACATCTCCCGAGAAGTAAAATGTTACGTTATTTTGTACCCCGATCGAAGCGCAAGTGGGGACCTTTAAGATTTCTTTACGTCGATATTTATACTAGAAATTGATATTCAGGTATTCACATATCATTAATTGTTTATTTTTTCTATGTTCTTAATTTTTCCTAATTTTCATCATAACTTTATCCGTGAACCTTTCGTTTTTTTCCTCAAAATACGATTGTGACGTTTCGTAATTACCTAGACGATCCTCGGAGGGGATCAATCGAGGCCGAGTTTCCTCTACGGCGTCACTATAATATAATGACGTTCCTCGATTACCATAAAAACGACCTCTAACGATCAAACGGCAATATTTTCAGGGATGAACTATCGTTAAGCGTATTAATTATTATTATAGTGACGTTTATTCTGTACCGTTTATAGGTCGAAGGTATAAGTTAAAATTTGAAAAAAAAATTTCAATTTTTTCCGAGGTCGACTTTTTGGAGAGCGATTTTGATTTAGACCTTTTGAGTTATAACGGTTCCGATGAAACGTCACTATTGGAACTATTATAAGGCTTAAAGACTTCTAAGTGTAAAAAATGGATTCTAAACGCGTAGAGTCATTTATTTTGGGCTTTTACGAAACGTCACTATATGACGAGGACGTTTCCGAGGTAAATGGGCGTCGTGCAATATTTTTTTTTATTTTTTTTTAATTTAGTTACCTCTAAAAATTATTTATCGTAGAAAATGGAATTTAAGGGAGACTAAACTATAAAAAAAAATTAATATAAATAAATATAGTATAGATTATGAAAAATAATTAAGAATTTAAGAAAAATTAAGAACTAATAATAATCAGTTATTCACATATTGGATATTTATTTTTTTTCTTCGTTCTTAATTTTTCTTAAATTCTTAATTATTTATCATGATCTATACTATAATTATTTATATTAATTTTTTTTTATAGTTTAGTCTCCCTTAAATTCCATTTTCTACGATAAATAATTTTTATAGGTAACTAAATGAAAAAAAATAAAAAAAAATATTGCACGACGCCCATTTACCTCGGAAACGTCCTCGTCATATAGTGACGTTTCGTAAAAGCCCAAAATAAATGACTTTACGCGTTAAGAATCCAT
>JABUQX010028513.1:0-43644 GCA_015478945.1 Trachelipus rathkii | reverse complement strand
ATATATAATATATATATATATATATTATATATATATATATATATAGATAAATATATAATATATTATATATATATATATATATTATAATATTATATATTATATTATCATATATATTATATATATATATATGATAATATGATATATATATTATATATATATTATTATATATATATATATATATAATATATAATATATAATATATAAATATATATATATAATATATATATATATATATATTATAATATATATTATATATATATATATGAATATAATATAATTATATATATATATATATATATATATCTATATATTATTATATATATATAGATATATATAATTATATATATCTATATATATATATAAGATATATATATATATATATATATATAATTATATATACTATATATATTATATATATACTTATATATATATTATATAATATATATATATATATAATATTATAATATATATAATATATAATTATATATAATATATATATATATATATATAATATAATATATATATATATATATATATATATATATTATATATATATACTATATATATACTATTATATAAGGGGGGAGGTTTACATTTAAAAGTTAATACTTATATATTAATTAATAACAATTATGGAAATATTGTAAATTTTCTTTACGATACATGTAAATTTCCTTTTTATTGATTTAACATTTCAGGTTTTGAAACAGGAGCAGATTATGTGGCTTTTCGTTATGAATCTTGTTGTTCTTTGTAGAATGATCCTGGAGCGAATTTTCAGCACAGTTTTGCAACCTCTTATGAACAGCTTCACGCTCGCTATGTCAGAAGAAATGAGAGAAAGTATTAAAACAATTTTTTTATTTATTATTTACTATTTATTATTATTATAAGGATATAAAATTTCTGATGACTGTGACACACACACACACGCACACGACACACCTACATTATTATATATATATAATTATATATATATATATATTAATATATATAATATCTATTATATATATATATATATATATATATATATATTTTTTTTTTTTTATCACCATCTCCCAGTAGGGTGTTCGCACTGTCAGTTTGGACCATCATCTTCCTCTTATGGCCCCGAAACTTGATCTCAGGAGCACTTGTAAGAAACTTTTTCACGGCAGCAAATGGCTTCCGATGTAGTCCTGTGAGTGTATGAAACTCTATTATGAGGGTTTCACCCTTTGTCAGTGGGAACTAGCATCTTCTTCCATCGGGGGCCTCGAAACCCATTCTCCAAAGCTCTGCAAAAGATCGGTTTTCTAGGCGCATTAAAGAATCCAATATGGGTCCAGGAGTCTACAAAGCAGAGATCAAACAGGGGCCGGGTTGCTTAGCCCTATTCCTAATATATTATTATGTATTAATCTATATTATTATTATTATTGAAATAAGGGGGTTACCTGCCATTTAGTACCAACGCAAATAGGCCTACTCTTTCATATATCCGATGTTGTCGCAATATCCATAGAATAAGTGCTGTATCCAAATTCATCTGGCGCAGGAATAATTTCAGTTGCAATTTGAATATTAGCTTTATAATCTAAATTTAATTTCTTTTAATTATATGATCCAAAAGAACTAAGCCAGGAAATATTTGTCGCTCCTCATTATCATTTCAGATAAAATTATCGAATTTTTTATACCACAATAAAATTATATGAAACAGAAAATAACACTGGTCAACAATTCAACTCTCCAATGAATTTTTATCAAAACTATAAATATAGAATCCCTTTTCTATAAAAAAATTTAAAAACGGACCATTAAATTTAGTAAAATAATTTGTTACAATAGTCTGGCCATGTCCTCATTTCAAAAACCTTCTCATTCTGAATTCTGAAAGCTATTCAGACTTTAGTTAGAAGTTCTTGCAGCCTTCAGTCTTCAGTTTTCTTCTCTGTTGTTCTTCAGTTTCTTCTCTCTTTTTTTTCTCCCTTCTATTTTTAATCCGTCCATCTTAGAAAAGTCAGATCATATATATATATATATATATATATATATATATATATATATATATATATATATATATATATATATATATATAATATATATCTTTTTATATATGAAAATTGATCTCTATGTAAAAATTATATATACTATATATATATATAATATGCGAGTATATATAAAATATAAAACACAATATATATGTTTTTTTTTCTTTTTCAGATCTATGGAGAAGACAAAATTTCTAAAAATGGCCCCATCCCTGCTCATGTCACTGGAAACATGTGGGCTCAGTCGTGGGTTAACATTTATGACTTACTAGTTCCATATCCTAATAAGACATCGCTTGATGTGTCTGATACGATGATTAAACAGGCAAGTATTTTTACAATAAAAGTTAGCACCTCACGGGCATAGCCCTATTCTAGGAGGGAAGCTTTCTATGTAATCGCTTCCTAGGATTGAACCCTGTCCCTCTGCCTAGCGACTCAGTCACCCTACAATTCATCACTATCGTTCAAAATATTAGTTTTTTATCGTTAAATTAATGTTCAAACATATATGAATGTTAATAAAGACCATTAATGTAAATTCAAATAAATTTTAGTACACTTGTGTAATATTTTGTGTAGCTTATAATTCTGATGGATTTTAGTAAATATTATTAACATTTATTATTATTATTTATTTATTATTAATTTATTATTAATTATTTATTTATTATTAAACATCATTAACAGGGATATACACCTAAAATTATGTTTGAGAAAGCTGATGATTTCTTTGCATCGCTAGGATTAGACAGAGTTCCAAGTTCTTTCTGGAATTATTCGTTACTTAAAAAGCCTTTAGGAAGGGATTTGGTGTGTCATGCAAGTGCTTGGGACTTCAGTAATGCCAAAGACTTTAGGTATTGCTACTTTATTTTTTTTTTTTATAAATTTAAATAAAATTATTTTTTTATGTTATAGAGTACATTACCTATTTACAAAATAACAGAGAATAATGATTTATGCAATTTATCCAGAATTAAGCAATGTACCCGTGTCCTCAAGGATGATTTTTCAACTGTACATCACGAACTTGGTCATGTGCAATATTTTCTTCAGTATAAACATTTACCCCATATTTTTAGGAGAGGAGCCAATCCAGGTGAATTATTAGTACTTAAAAAATGGTGTTGACCTCAAACATACTCAATATATCTTTCTAAAACTTTCTAAAATTACAACGTTGAAAATCCTTACAGGATTTCATGAAGCAATTGGCGATGTAATGGATCTAAGTGTTTCAACCCCAAAACATCTGAATAAAATAGGTCTTTTAGAGACTTACGATATAGATGATGAAGCTGACATCAATTTTCTTTTAAAAACGGCCCTAAATAAAATTGCATTCCTACCATTTGGCTACTTAATTGATAAATATAGGTGGGACATTTTCAGGGGACATATAACACCCCAAAATTACACAAAAGCTTGGTGGAAATATAGGTAATAAAACTAATTTATTAATATTTCTTTTTTTTGAAATCTTGTAAATATTATTTACAACTACTTGTAGAATGTTTATTATCTTCCTTTTACCATTATCTTTTCATTAATTTTCTTATATTAAAATAGATATGAATATCAAGGCATTGAACCACCAGTAGAAAGGACGGAGTTAGACTTCGATCCAGCTGCTAAAGCTCACGTTTCCACAAACGGTAGATATATTAGGTTAGCAAACTTTACCAAGGAACCCTCTGAACTAAAATAGTTGTTGTTGCCGTATCTTAAAACGCTATATAAAAATGTTTCATTTATATATATATATATATATATATATATATACACCTATTATATATATATATAATATATAATATATATATATATATATATATATATATTATATTTATAATATTTTTGAATATTATGTTAATATATAAATAATAATACTTTTATATATATATATATGTATATATATATATATAGATATATGATTATAAATTTTTAGTAAAAAAGAAAATGATATAGTGTATATATATATATAGTATATACGGATATAATTTATTAATTCAAAGTTATTATATAAAATATATGCTAGTATTATAATATAATTACTATATATTATATATATTAATTATATATTTATAAATTAATTATAATATAACACTTATTATAATCTCCACCATAAAAATAATTTTTTACATATTGTTAATTTCTTTTTCCAGAAATTTTTGTCGCATCGATTAATATTACTCAAATTTCCAGTAATTTTCACAAAAGCTCTGTTGCCTTCTCGGCGAAAGAATATGATCCTCAGTGGACCCCAACCAAAACCGTTTGCACATATGTGTAAAGTATTTAATCAGATCAAAAAGAGGCAGGAAATCTTTATGAAGTAAAATCCTGTTATTAAAATAAATTAAAAATAATAGAGTATCAATTATTTATTGTTATTATAATAAATATTTTGTTTATAATAATATTTTATTAAGTAATTTTTTTTTATTAAAATAGGTTTAGGAGAAAATTTACATTATATTATTTCGTTCTAGAGAGATGATGAGTTTAGGACGGTCTAAGCATTGGAGTGAAGCTTTGAAATTACTTACAGGAACCGAACAGATCGATGCTTCAGCTTTAAGGGAATACTTTCTTCCGTTGGAAAATTGGTTAAAGATTAACAATGAGGGACATGGTGAAATTGCTGGATGGGATGGTAAATTACGTGTTCATTAAAATGTGCAAGCTAAATTAAAATATAATGGTTGTTAAAAGTAGACGAAAATGGTTTAAAAACCTTAACGCGACTCTTTTATCTAATATTGGGTTTTATATACTTAGTTCTAAAGATTTGTTGGAATCTATCAAAGGTCCAAAGATGACTTTGTACTTGTATATAAAGAGTTTACTAAGTTATAAAGTTACTGAGACATATTTTCTGAGATAGGTCAACTTTATTATAATGGTGTTTGGTTTTAGATTAGTCATATAAAGTTACAAACCAATCTAATATTCTTCTAGGTTATGAAACGTGGCTTCGGAAAAACGAACCAGAGAGCTTAGTTGAAGAACAGACTCCCCCAGTAATTGCAAATTTCATGGCAAACTCACTTTTATCAAAAAATGAAAGTGGAAAGGTATAACGGGAAAAGTTCTAGCAACCTAATAAAATTGAATAAAATTTATGTGAAAAAGAATAAATGGTGTGAACAACAATATTTATTAAATGAACTCAATCAAAAGAATTCTCAACTTGAGCAAAAACTTTATAAATCTTTTTGGAACTATGAAACTAATCTAACAGAACATAATAAAAAAATACATGTAAGTATACCTTATAGCATAGGGTATAGGGTGTACCATATACCTTATGTTGTATCTACTTTTTTGAGGTGATATAAAGACAGGCTACCTCCCTTCTAGGCAGACTTTAATCTTTTCAATGATATGTCACATCACCCCATATATTCATTTGCGGATTAAATATACATCATGTATTTATTAAATTCTTAATAATAAGGTATAATTGATATTTATAATTGTTAAAACTATAAAATTTGTTCTTCATGAAAAATCGTCACCGACGTGGACTGCCGGGCGTTTTTTTAATTTTGTCTTCCCTCATTGAATTCCATTTATGGTCTTATAGTGTCGGAAATCTTTTATATTAATGTGATATGGATAGAAAGTATTAAGAGGTACGCTTATGTCCTATGGCTCGAAAATTGTCCTCTTACCAGTTTTATTGGGATTTTATTAGGATTTTATTGGGATTCCACAATTAATCAGATTTCAAATTGAATCAAATACCTCTTATTAGTGTGGGAACTCTCTTAAAATTGCTATTGTTCCATTTATAGATGTTAATAAATGGCCATATGACCTTTTCAACTTGCGCTTTCAAGAAGTACGCTTCTATAATATTATAGGTAACGCCTGCAGTTTAAGCTTATTTATATTATATTTATTATTAACGTTATTTCCTTTTTAAATATATATTTATATCTTTGTATATATATAAAGAAGAGAAGGGAATATATTATATTAATATATAATATCAATATTATATATATATAATATAGTCATATATATATATATTATATATATAATAATATATATATATAAATAAATACTTATATAAATATTATATATATATATATATATATCTACAACATATGATATAATATATATATAAATTATATATATATATAATATAGCGTATATATATAAATATATTTATTATATTGTTAATCATAGTACTTCTTTTAAAATAAATGTCAGGTAACTTATTATTAACTTAGTATTATTGATCTAGTGATTATATTTCCAATGTTTTTCAATCTGAAGCTAGGATGCGATAAGAGATGCTTGTAATTCTATTATATAATGATATATATATATATTTATAGTATATATATACTCAAAATATCTTAGTAATATTATTATATTTTTATCACTTTCAAAAATATATTTCCTATTTAATATAAAACCTTATATATATTGATCATATACTATATTTCCAAAATTAGACATTGAAATAAGTAAAGCTGAGCTCGGAGTTCCAGAAAAGAAAATGTGAAAAAAGTTTCATAGATTATGGAAAAGTATTATTTGTTCCCCAGTAGTTCTCAACTAACTGATGACTTTAAATACGCTGAATTAGATTCTATCTCATTTATTGGTAATATCATGCTCTATTTACCGAACGAAGTAAATACGAACGAGGTGTAGGATATTTTATTCATCTTTCGTACTTAATACTGTTATATAATTTAATTTATAATTATTTATTATCATATTAATTATATATATTTATATAATTAATTATTATTATTATATATTGTATAATTATATATATTATATTTATATATGATATAATTATATGTATGTTATTATAATCTTTATAATCAAAGAATATAATTTATATAATATTGTAAAGTTACTAGTATAATTATTTATTAATTTTATTTTAATACTAGTATATATAAATATCGTAACAAAACATCTAACTATCAAGAAATTCTTGATTTGCTCAGTTTTTACTAAATAATTCAACTGACACTCACTAGAATTGTAATTAGCATAGGCAAGATATGCGCATTAAATTTAGTTTTAACTAAGCCACTTCTCCAATGTTAATCTTTTCTCTGGATAACCTTGGTAGATGTGTAATATATTATTATTTCAAAATGTTAAAATATCCCATATGTTTAGAATTAAGTATGTATATTTAACACTTAAATTGAAGGTTTTCGTTATTCATCTTTGTAATACCATAACGCTACTAAATGTTTTCTGATAATACTCTCGAGTTGTTTTTGAGACAAATACGAGCATATCGATATTTATTTATCGATTCATGGGTAAAAAATCGAAATATATTATAAGATTATTATATATATAATATATATAATTATATACTCTTTTTTCACTTTTTTCTACTATTTCTATTATATATTCTAGTGTATAATCTATAGTGTACCTAAATATATTAGGTGAGGTATATAGTTATGAGTTAATATTATGTATTAATTATATCTACAGAATAGTATACTTTATATAATTATATAATATAATAGTAATTATATATAATTATAGTTATATATGATATATATATATATATTATATATTATATATATATTATATAGGTATATATATGAGATTATCTTATATTATTTGAGAATTATATACTTTCGTATATATATATAGTCTAAGGAGTAGATGAGGTCTTTAAAGAAATATATATATAGATACTATATATATATTATATTATATTGTAACTATTCACAGGCTAGGATCATTTGCTTAGTTAGTCACGTGTTAGCACTATTTTGAGTCTTTAAAGTTCATGTAATATTTTTATGTTAGGTTTATGTTTTGGTTAGCAGCTTAGTGATAATAAGATAAAGGAATGTGGTGTGGTAGGATTTAGCAGGCTGTTCTTGGATATTAGTATACTCATAAAGGAATTCATAATTTCTCAGTTCAAACCTTTCGCGTCCTCATCCAGAAGAATGCGCGATTTCCTTGTAAGTCCCCGGTTTTATTTTTCTTTTTCTGCCTTTCTTTTTCCCCACAATATAAAAACGGTGGTGATTATGCCTCATCCTCTTCCTCCACATTATGCAATTTTAGTCTTCCTTTTCGGTGATTTCTGCAACTTCACCTCAATTTATCCAACACAGTCCTTAGAACTTTGAAGATACGTATTAATTTCACGGAGTCTTTCTGTTTGCACGACTTATTTTTTAGAAACTTGTTAAGACTTCATAGTTGCTCTCTTAGCCTACTGCATCTTACAGCCTTTCGTCACCTCTAACATTATACCACATATATCGTATGTATGTAGATTTCTTTTAATTCCTCATAACTCTTTAGCAACATATATTCACTATAACTTCTCTCTGACTACTCTTTAAATAAACCACATAAACTTATCCTTCTGATTGTGTACAAGATTTGTTTACTAAGTTTCCATCATGTTCTACATTCTCAACTGTGATCTTATTTCCAAGCGTTTTTAATGCTATTCTACTTTTAATATATCTTGTTCACTTAATTCTCACTTTTAATTTTCATTTCCCTACTTAAATCTCCCTTCTCTATACCTACTTTCCTTTCCATCTACAATGACTCCCACTAACTTAATTACATTAGTAACATATAAACGCACTAATGACTCAGATTAATCGCTGTCTCCAAGTACCTACCACTCACTGATTTAACTCCATTAACTTTCATACTCTCCTTCTTCACTTCAATCACTAATAATTTAATATTCATACTTTTTTCTCAATTATATCAATACCACCTATCTACCTAGCACAACTCCTAACATACTTACTGTAAAGTACTCTTGTGTTTTTGTAAGAAAGATATTATTTATTTCTACCACTATACCTTTACCCTCATCAAGTAAATTCAACATTAATCTCCCTATTGCACAATTCTCATTTTCTCCCGTTAACACCTAATATTTATCCATGATTTAGTACCATCCCTCATTTTCTATTCTAACCTATGTAACCCTCTATATCGTATAGATCAGCCTCAAAACACAAATCTCACTATCTTAGAATATACTCTACTAACCCATATATATATTATATATTATATTTCATATTATATATATAATATTATATATATTATTATATATTATATGATATATTAATATTAATATATATATATCATATAGTATATAATTAGATATTTATATATATAGGTATTAATATAGTATATATATGATTATATATTGATAATATTATATACTATATATATTTACTTATATAATGATATTATATAATATATATTAATTATATATTATAATATTATATATTATAATTATATATATATAATATGTATATATTTAATTATTAATATTTTTTAATAATATATATATATTATATAATATATATTATATATTAATGTTATTAATAAAGCTTACTAAATTCTCTATTAGAAAGATAGTCGGTGTAATGTACTACGTGAAGAATTATATAGAACATATTTTGGAATAGCTGGATAGAAACTGCAGCTATGGAAAACGGCGCTATAGTAATATTATATATATATTAGTTTATAGTTAATTTTCAGGTGTCTGCTCATTCACCAGAGGAACTATGCTAGACAACTATAATAGAAGACAGCGCAGCGCTCTATCAGTATTCTCCATAGTGTGAATCATACTCATAAATAAATATATAAAGTAGTAAAATAAATAACAACATTACAAACATTTCATTATATATATATATATTACATGATTTTTTATTCTATGATTATTATTTATATAATTAATTATTATTAATTATTATTATTATTATTTTAGATTGATTATGTATTTTAATTTAATTTAATTAATATTGACTTATTCTCTTATTTTTTATTAGTTAATAAATTTAAATTTATTTGAACCTGGTATATAATTTTAATTATTACAATAATTTATTATATTATATCTTATATATTATTATATATTATATTTATTTATTTAATTAATTATTTAAATTATTATTAATTATCTATATTATTATATATTATTATAATATTATTATATTTAATTTAATTATTATTTGATTTAATTCATATTATTATTATTATATATTATTCATTATTATTATTTAATTATAATATATTTTAAAATTTTTTATCATTACAATTATAATATCTGTATTAGTTATAAACCTGCACTCTCTTATTATAAGTAATACTTGTTTGGATATTATTATTATTTGAACTTCAAACTTTACTATACTTTGCAAATTAAATTTTTATGTTTTTTAATTGCGGATTAATAGACTTTTTATGTATATAAGTGAACTAGACTTTGCACGCAATAGTTAATTATATTGATGAGTTTTAATAGCAGGAATAATTATCTCTCACAGCTATAAATTCTCAAAATATCTCATGCTAACTCAGTGCTCCCATAAAACACATGTTTTACTTCCTCTCAATATTACATGTACCCTGATGTTTGTGTAGTTACGCTTTCAATAAGTATTTATATTTTATTATAATTCCTCTTTTTTATCTGGTATTGTAAACCTATTTCTACATATGGACAGCCTCCATATAAACGTTCCGTTCAATCGGCAATAAGATGCATAGTAATTATGTGCTTTACTTTGTTGGTTCATTCGCCTATAGTTTATAACATTGATGAGACTGCTTTAAGGCTTGAGGTCATTTCTAATAAATAGTTACACTCAAGAATACAATACGCTTAATTTCTTACATTTGTAATTATAACTTATACGATGCCATATTTTCTCATTGTGTTTTTGGAGATTTGAATGTAAATTAGTTTGTTTCAATTATATATAAATTAAATTCTTTTTTAATTTTGAGGAGGATAGGAACTCAGACCGCTAAACTAAACTTAATTGGTGGTTATTGACAACGAGTTCTTAATTTTAAATATTTATTAGGATTTCAATCCTTACATTGAAAATTTGAGCCTTAATGATAGTAAATTTATATCGCATTTATCATTATACATCAAATATTAGAAGGTAATTATGTGCTCAATTCGGGGAACATGGGTCAATTGGATAGAGTATTCACCATAATATGGGTGTTTTTCCCGAATGAAAATTGAAATTCACTCTCGGAAGTAAGTTATATCATTGTAGAACACTCAACTCGCACACTCGCGAGGGTGCTCTTGGTGACCAACCGCAAACTGGCGAGCTACTTATTATATCAGTGCTAGAATTTTATTCCTATTGTTAGGAGGACAACAAAATATAGAGCCTAGAGGCAGAGAAATATTGTGGTACGGTTACCCATAGACATTTATTGTGGGAAACGACTTGTCAAAAGATCTATCTAAAATATATCATATATCATCTTTTCTGATTTTAATTATATTAATTTATATGATCAAAATATATATATTATAATTAATTTATTATTAATTATAATATATTATTATATGTAATTATAATATTATTAGTATTAATATTATTATAATTATTATTTATTATTTATTATTATCTATTTAATTATTATATTATTATTATTATTAAATGATACAAGTTCTACTGGTGAATCCGTAATTGATATCCTCACAAATAGAGCGTAGTTTCCTATACTATTGAAATAATATCCATGCTCATTAACGGGGATATAAATATGTTGAGTTGCATCACAGACCTGAGGATATAATATATTATTTATGAATTTATTTATTTTATTCTTGTCTCGTCGGGAAACTAAATTTCCGATTCTTGATTAGTTAATGTGGAGATATCATCATCCGCATAAATTAGCCAGGTTATTATTTGCACTCTTGTTAAATTTTTTATATATTGTTATAGCTCTTTGTATAAATAATAATAATAAATAATAATAATAATATAGATTAATTATAATATTAATATATATAATATATAAATATAATAATTAATAATTAATATTATATTAAATAATAATAATAATTAAATAATATTAATATATAATAAAAAATAATACGATTTTGCAAGAATAATAATAATATTATACATTAATATATTGATTATTATAAAGATATATTAGTATTAGTATTATTATTATTAATTATTAATCTTAATTATGATTTATTTAATTTATTTATTATTATTGTCTTAATTATTATAGTGATATTTATTATTAATATCTAAAAAGCTCGATTCTTAGGTTAAGATTGTTATTATTATTTTAACTCAAGATTTAAAATCCTAAATTGTATAAAATATTTAAGAATACGTTGATAACATATTAAATGGATACTTCAATCCTACTTATATAACCCAATTCCTATACTAAAATATATACGTATAAAATTATATTATATATTGTGAAGGCGCTCATACATGAACACTAAACATTACTGTGTTGCATAAATTAACTTGCGATTATTTGGTCTAGAAACTGTAAACTATACTATGTATGTACTTGTTTATTATATATATATACTATCAACTAATATTATTAATATAGTTTAATAAATGAAATATATGTAATATTAATATATGTATATATTAGTTTTATTTATATTTATTGTGAATTAATAAACATTTGTATAATTAATTTATATTATTTAATTATTATTTATTCATGTATTTATTAATATATTATCAATATTAAAAATTATTATTTAATTTATAATTATTATTATTATTCGTATGTATTTAATTATTATTAATGTACTCCTAACTATATTATTTATATATTATTTTTTAAGATTCTAACGTTGTAACATTATATTTATTTAAAGAATTTTATAGTTTAAGTATTATATTAATATATAGCTTTATATATATAGCTTATATAATAAATCTAGTTTTATAATATTAATATATAATATATTATTATATATATATAATTTATATTATATATCATATATTAATAATTATATTAATATATAATTTATTATATATATATATTAATAATTTTAATATTATATATATCTATATATATATATATATTATATATTACATTATATATATAATATATATTAAATTATATATAACTATATATATCACTTTATATTATTATATACTATATATTATATATATATTAATATATATATTAATCGTTATAAATAAATATTTAATATTATATCATTTGTAAATGACAATGTTAAGACGATGTATTGTACATATACACATATATTAGAATAATTTTTAATTCTATAATTTTTGTTTAAATAAAATAAAAGTATAATTATTATATGAGAAATTTAAATGATTTAACTTTTTTTTTTATGAAATTGTATAATGACAATCAGACACTCAAAAAATTTCTTCAAAACTACGAAAAGATTCTAAACTTAAGTACTATACAATAAAATTTTTAGATAATGATAGTCATTCGTTATATACTTAATATATTATTATATATTATTATATTATATGATATATATATATATATATATAAATATATGATATATATATATATAATATATTATATATTATTTTAATTATATATATTATTATATATATATATTTGGACTCCCATATAAAATATGTCAACAGTCAAAGAGAAATTATAACGGTGACAATCAGATACCCAAAATATATATATTATTATTAATATAAACTCTATAATAGTCAAAACCAACAATAGAATATGCTCATAGTATTGATGGGTGCCACGTCGCTATAATATACGGATCCCCGTTAAACTTACTATATAGGTGTGGCTGATATTATATTATTACTGTTTAGTGCACGTATACGATGTTTTCACCTTCAAATAAGTGATCATAATATGAAGGTAAGGGCGTGTAAGGTTTGGCTTTCTTTTTATTCGATTGGGTCATATTCTTAATCTACTTATATATATTAAAAGAAAAGAGAAATTAATGACGATTTTACTTTGAGTAAGAGGAAAAAGCATATAACAATATATTCAATATTCTTAATATTGAACCACCCTTTCAATCTTCAAACTTTTTTTTATCTTACATATAATTTATTAAATAATAGTGTTAATTACTTTTTATAAGATAACTATTATAATATATATATATATATATATATATTATATATATATAATATATATATATTTATATATATATATAATATTTATTATATATATATATATATATATATTATATATTATATAAATATTACTTATATATATTATATATATATAATTATAATTATATATACATATTAATATCATAATTTATATAGATATCATCCTGCCTTACAAAGTGGATGTTTACAATAATAAAGGGACGATTTCTTTTCTCAGCTTTCTCTCGGAGTTGGAAAGTAGTATCCCGAAACTTTCTTGATATCTGTCCATTACTTTGATAGAAATACCAATAAAGAAGGGAATTGGTATATATGTAGTCATTAGGCATAAGGTGGTCTTCTTTGAATTTAGGGTGGTATAGATATCTTGGTGGGATTTTTACAAAGGTCTATTTATTTAAATAGATTCAAACACAATAACATCACATCACACACACACACACATTAACAACACACACACTTACACACACACACACTACTACACACAACACTATATATTATATAATATAATTAATATATTATATAATTAATATTATAATATAGTATTATATATATATATATATTTTATATATAAATTATATATATATATATATATATATATATATTACATTAATATATAATTAATATATATATATATTATATAATATATATTATATATATATATTAATTAATATTATTTATTATATATATATATATATTTATTTATATATATATATATATATATATTATTATATAACTATATATATATATATATATATAATACTTTATTATTATATATATATATATCATTATTTGATATATCAACCGCAGATATAATATTATATATATAATATATATAGTAGTATAGCGTAGAGTTGATTCCTTAATTAATGGTAGTTACTGAAGTTCATATGTGATGTGATAGGCAACTTTAAGACGTACAGCGATCATAGATTGACAGGTAATACTATATTATAGTGGTGGAGATTTTGTGCATCCTCCTACCGCCTTGAGATTAACTATAGTATGTAGATTACTACATTTTATCGAATTAATTATTTATTATTATACTTTCGTTCAAATTTCCATCCTCCTCCACAGTTTTCTGTACTTTGCTGGTAGGTGGTAGTATTTGGGGGTCCCGCATTGCTTTGTGCATCATGTACAGTACCTCCTGTATCAATCAGTGCTTTTTGTATCATATACTATATAGTACTCACATACCTTAACAAGAGAAAGTTAAGTGAGGTGCTAGATAATTATGCATGCTTATATTCAGAGCTATCGAATCGGCTGTAAATTATATTGGCTCCTGATCAGATTCTGATTTCAAATATTTTGGTCTTTCGATTCCTGTTCCGATTTTGACTATTATTGTTATCCGATTCCTGGTCCAATTCTTTCCTCCATTGCGACCAATTTGGGTTAAAGATTGCTATTCAAATTGGTATCTACTATTTTGGTTTTCAGATTACGGTTCCAATTCTTGCTCCGGTTTGGATTATTCTGGTTTTTTTCGATTCCCGTTCCGATTTCACCTCACCTGGTTTTATCGATTCCAGTTAGAATCCCTGCAAGATTTTAACTATTTTGGTATTCCGATTCCTGCTCAGATTCCTGCTCCGATTTGGAGTATTCTAGTTTTCCGCGATTTTCATTTCGATTCCGTCTCAGATTCCTCGTCAGTTTTCGACTATTTTTGGCTTTCCGATTCCTGTTCCGATTTTGACTATTTCGGTTTTCCAAATCCTGTTTCGATTTCGATTAATTTATTATTTTTGCTTACCGATTTCTGCACCGATTTCGAATATTTTAGATTTCCAATTCCTCTTCCGATTTCGATTATTTTGACTTTCCGACTCCTGTTTCGACTTCGACTATTTAGGTTTTCCAATTCCTATTCCGATTTCGACTATTTTGATTTTTAGATTCCTGTTTCGATTTCAATTATTTTGGTTTTTCGATTCTTGTTTTCATTTCGACTATTATAGATTTCCGATACCTTTTCCAATTTTGATTATTTAGGCTTTTCGATTCCTGTTCCGATTTCGATCATTTTGGATTTCCGATTACTGTTTCCATTTCGACTATTTTGGATTTCTGATTCTTTTTCTGATTTCGACTATTTTGGTTTAGTCATTGAAGAAATTATTATTTATGCGAAAATGTCATTACAGATATCTGAGGAGTTTACAACATAGTAGATCTTCTTTTACTTATCAATTATATGTTCTGGTTTTTGAGTTGGCTCCCAAGATTGCAAGGGAGAGACTCTCACTTCATTCGCATACTACGAAAAAGAACGAGTGCATTATTGTATCAAGTTCCTCATTAGACCCACATTAGGATGAAATTCTACCGTATACCAAAGTTTTAAACTATGCACACTAAGAAGAAGCGAAACCGCGAATATGAGGATTTGAGAGTTAAACTGAAAATCATGTATGACCTTTTAATGGAGGGTTATGTAAGATGGGTTCCCCAAACCACTCCCTTCACATTTTCACGATACTTTCTGTTGTGTAGCTGGGTGGTTATAATTGTTTTTGCAACTATAATCCTCTAATAATCACAGTTCCTGGATGTCGTAACGTTGCACCTTAAACGGATTGATAAATATATACTATCCGATTACCTCCATCATCCCTATAATACAGCTTCTGGGGCATTAAATATTTTAAAACTCAAATAAAGTCTCAGGCGGGATTTACTTTATACTCCTTGTAACAGGAGGCGGGTCCTTTCTCACTATCAAACTTGTTGCCTCCACTCTCTAGGAAAAAACTTTTTATAAATCGTTATCGGCTAAGTGGGTTTTTCACCAAACGAGTTCCTCTGAGGATAATTGAGTATTGTATTGCGGAGTTAATTGTTAGTCCTCCACATGAGAATCCCTTGTTTCAAATTCGCTATATAGTATCCTCCACAGCGAAACACATACGGGGTCCATTTAACACAGGAAGCCACCCATTGCTCCCTACTAACATTTTGTCCCTCCTAATATCCACGGGAATACAGGTAGAATATATTTTCCAGCTATATGTCTTGCAGGGATGGAAGTGTCTTGAGAGACAACTCCAGAGTAGGATCATATAACTTCACGTTGAGTCATTAGAATTCAATACTAGAGATAGAGTGAGAGAGAGCCATTCTTCTTATACCTATATGCCATTAATATATACATGACCACACCTACGAGTGAGACTACTATATATAGACTATCTGCACTTCGGAATTTAGCCTATTTCCAACCATCTAATTAACAGTCCAAGTATTTATTTTAATTCCGGGTAAATTCAATTATATTAATTAATATAATATATTAATATATATATATAATTTAAATAATATAATATTTTATAATATATATATATTAATATTAATAATTAATTATATTATTAATATATATATATATATTTAATTATACTAAATTGTCAATGGGTGACGATTCAAATAATAGTAAATATATATATTATAGAGTATATATATTATATTCAAATATATAAAAAATATATATATATATTATATATATATAATCCATAGTGTATATATATATAAATAAAATATAATAATATATATAAATTAATATAAAATAATAATATATATATATAAATATATAATAAATATAATATATATATATATAATAATAATATATAAATATATAATTCCCAACTTTTTTTTTCAATTTGAGCATAACTAGAAAATTTCGGGTCATGGGTACTTTCCAAGATGGATATATTCCATTTAACTCTAGATAGTACTGGACATGTAAATTTACATAGGTTAAATTACGCATTCTTTAGGCAAATGAAATTTCTTTTCGCGCAATGCACTAAATAAAATGAAATTTGGTAAAAATATTAAATATGATTAATATACAAGGATTAACAAAAACTTGGGTATATAATCAGATTGGAACAATATGAATAATAATTATAAAAGAAAAATTTTACTTTTATGTGGATTTAAATAAAATAAAAAACTAAAAAATAATCATAATGTAGGTTATACAACAACACACACAACAACATACACCACACTCAAACATACACACAACAGAATACTATATATATATATAGTAATAATATTTATAAATAAATATATAATAATATAATATATATAAATATATATATATATATAATTATATATAAATATATGAATACATATAATATATAAAATTGTATATATATATATATAATATATATATATATATATATATAAATAATATATATATATATATATATAATATAATATAATTTATATAATATATAATAGATATATAATAATATCATATAATATTATATTATATAGATTAATATATATAAATATAATATATATATGAATTATATATAGAATATATTATAAATAGTATATTTTATATTATATTATATATAGTATATAATAATTATAAATATAATATATTAATATATAATATAAACATAGATAATATATATAATATATAATATATATATAAATATTTAAAATTTATAATATATATAATAATATATAATATATAATAATATATAATATATTGATATAATGCCAAGCAGTATAGGAAGCCTCTCATCTCTCATCCTGACACTTCTAACAATATACAAGTAAATTGTCAACAAAATCCCATAATTTTTTTTTTTTTTTTTATTAAAAATTGAAAAGTTTCGTTTTTAAAGCGTCTTAAATTGACATTTCTTTAATGAAACTTATACTCTACGTTCATTTGTAAAACTTATACTTCACGAAGTTCAAGTTCAGTTGCATTAACTTTATTAACAAATTTTATTTCTAGAGATCGACTAAGATCTCCTACAAGAACCAAACCTGGCATCAAACTACGACTCAAATTGCCATTTTCATAAGTGATAGAGTTAAAACAATTCCGCATTAGAATCTACCAAATATAATGAATCAATGATCTCTCCAGTCTCTAGCTTTCGAAGTATGCATCACTGTCCTTTATCATTCGTCATTGCAACAGACGTTTTTCCTCCAAATTCTCTAGTTTCGCATCTCTTCCGTTGAGGAAAGAGGGTAAGACTTGTCCTTCAACATAATCTCATTTCTTCGTTAATCTACCTCTCAGACCATAGACCTAACCTCAATGATAATTTCAACAACTTTAACTGAAATATAAAATATTTATCTACACCACTCATTTCCACCGTTTATTTTATCACAACTTTCCAACCATCATGTATCAGGTATGTCAACCTCTGATCTAGATCGGGATATTGTTTTCTCACTCTTTTATAGATGTTATGTAGGTTTCTGACATTTTTGCGTATATGAGGTAGACCACTCGCCTAGCAAGCGAGATAATCAGATTCGAGACCTTTGGGAGCTGGAGAATGTGGAGCTATTCTTCTTACTTTAATTCTTTTCATTTTGTTGAAACTAAGTATATCGCGTGATATTATTGTTACTTAGATAAAATAGTGGAGTGCTGCGAGATGTCATTTTTCGCAAATCGCGGATGGACTGCGATTTGATTTGTTAACATCCGCGGACTAAGCAGGATGCCGGATGCGATGGTGTGATTTAATAATATAAATAGGAGGATATATATATATATATATTATATACTCATATATATAGTATAAAATCATATATAATTAATTTATATGCTCATGGTGCTAAGTCATCAGGAAGTAATATCGAGGTTTGCAGAAATGTTAAAATAAAAGGTTACCAGGTCGGGCCGGTGACCCAACTCAAAGACACTCCACAACCCTTTCCCCAACTCCGAACTAATCGAAGAGACATTTACAATGAGATAATACTTTGGCACAGATTGAAATTCAAATATAAGAGGTGCTTGAGAGACGATCAATATTTTCTGCCTTTTCTGCTAAAAGTCTGTTTCTCTTTTCACCTCATATATTAGCCCACATTGCTAAGTACTCTCTCACTTGGAACACTAGTTGGACAGGCCAAGTATTTCCTTGCAAGTTTACTTAAGCGTGATAAATACATTTTTTGCCAACACCCAGCCAACAGTGGAATCGTCCAATTGATCTGTTATCTAGTCGTTTTTCTTGTGATAGTTCAATCATTTGCACTACATCTTTTGGTCATGCGTGTGTTTCTTCATTACTACTGGACTGTAAATATTCAGTCCTATTGTTATTGATTACTGTAGAATGTGTTGTGGTTATATAGTTTTCGTTTTTTTTTAAATTTTAGCGAATAAATAGACTGTTCGAATTGAAGTTTTTCAACTGTTAACACAAAAGGACGAATAACTTGTTCAATATTATGTTACAAAAAAACTTGCCTTTATAACTGGGGTCTAACTAAGTAAATTGCAAAAGTATGAAGGTCATAAATTTCCACAGAACCAAAAGCTTTCAACTCTAGTTTATACATTTTCATTTCCTTTTAAATCGTCATCAATTTCAACATTTGAAGATTTCAAAAGTTGAGCAACACTACTTTGTAATCCTGTTGCCTTCGCTCTTTTATACGTAAATTGCATGCCTGCTTGTTCACAGAATGAATAGAACTTATGCTGTGAGATCAAGAGTCACCGTAACAGATTGAGCCAAGTCCCCATGTCCTCATTAAATTGCGTTAAGATTCACTTCAAGTATTTTATTATACAATTCTTATCAAATATCGACAATAAATATCCCGGCAAACATCCGCAGGGGAATAGCGCGAATGCGGATCCTTTAAATGTGTCGATGCTTCCGCGGATGCGGAAAGCGGACGGATATGACTGCTATAGACGGTAAAGCCACCTTTGATACCATGTGACAAGCATTTTACAGTGTTACTAAACGTTTCAACGCAATATTTATATTGCACACTTGTTGCCAAGCGTTCCACGGTACGGTTTATTATACCATTACAATAAATTATCTCATATTCTTCTACGGGTAGTTATTTGAGCTATATCCCTTATTCTTGCATCACCGAACTATGTGCATGTAACAAATATTTTCACACTCGCTGTAAAAATATTTATATACTTAGTATCCACCCTGTATATAATAAAATAATAATCTCTCCTAGTTTGAAATTTTCGTTTTGTTCGTGAGACCCCTTGAGATAGGTCCTAAGGTTTACGCGTTCCTACGACAGATACCGTTTTCTTTTCGGAGTAGCATGGATACCTGGTATTTATACTAGTGATACAGGTAACATCCGCATCCGCATCCGCATCGCGGAGCATCCGCACATTATTAAAGATCCGCATCGCGCTTCCCCTGCGGATTGGCGCGGATATTGATTGTCGGATTTGATAAAGAATTTATAATAAAATACTGGGAAGTGAATCGTAACGAAACTTAAATGAGACAGGAGCTGACTCAACTGTGTACGGATAACTCATACTCAATGCAATGCTTCATTAATATGTGAGTGACAAGAGTACATGAAATTAAGGGAAACTGCAAAAAATACAGAACTCTACAGCTTGCTATCTCCTAATGTAAATAATTATTCTCAAAGCTAAGGACATTTGAACCCTATCAATGAAAGAGACGATAAAAGAATGAAGTGTTAGATCAGAGGTTGACATGCCTTGTTCGTGGAAATAATGACCTTCATACTATGGCAACGTACTTCGATCCCCGTATAAAGCAATTTTTGTAACATAATGTTAGAACAAGTTAAATCGTCACTTTGTGTAATGCTTTTAGCCTCTCAGCTCTCCTCCCTTGAAAAGGTGGAGTGGAAAGCTTTCAGCCCCAGTCCCTTCTACAAGTAATCAATAAACAGATTCCACTGGAAGTAATTCCTTACAGTCTAAGTACCAATGCTGCTCTAGGAGCCGTCCTATTTTAGTTAGATGAAAACAACAAAGAAAGACGTCTAGTTGCAGATGAATGATGATCCTAAATGTGGGGAGTTGGACCAAAATGTTTTATCCACGCTAAAGTAAACTGCAAGAAATACATTGCGCTTCTCCATACTAGGTGTTTCCAAGTGAGATAAGTACTTGCAATGCTGGCTAATTATAAGATGAAAAGAGAAACAGAGCTTTCAGCAGAAAAGCAGAAATATTGATGTCTCTCAAGCACACCTTCCCATATTTGAATTCATACAGTCAAAAAGTATAAATAATCCATTGTGAAATCTCTTTCATTAAGGTCGAGGGTTGGGGAAAAGATCTGATATTCGAGTTTGGTCCCCGTCCCGCACTGTAACACTATTAACAGATTGTGCTAAAATCGATATATATATATATAATATATAATATATTTATATTTATATTATATTATATTATTTTTAATATAAATAAATATATATAATATTAATATCACACATCCGCATCCGCATGCCGCATTCCGCGGTATGATTAAAACAAACATCCGCAATCGCATCCGCATGCGAACTGGCAGTAAATCATTGCAGCATTCACTTAATTTAATATCAAGTACAATAATATCACCGATATACTTAGTTTCAACAAAATGAAAAGAAATTAAAAGTAAGAAAGAATAGCTCACATTCTCCAGCTCCCAAAGGTCTCGAATCTGATTATCTCGCTTGCTAGGCGAGTGTTACCTCATAACGCAAAATTCAGAACCACATAACAATCTATAAAAGAGGAGAAAACAATATCCGATTAGATCAAGGTTGACATACCTGATACATGATGGTTGGAAGTTGTGCAATACAAATAAACGGGGAAAATAGAATGAGGAAGAGAAGCTACTTTATTATCAGTATAAAGTATGTGAAATTATCATTGAGGTTAGGTCTATGGTCTGAGAGGTAGATTAACGAAGAAATGAGATTATGTTGAAGGACAAGTCTTACCCTCTTTCCTCAACGGAAGAGATGCGAAACTAGAGAATTTGGAGGAAAAACGTCTGTTGCAATGACGAATGATAAAGGACAGTGATGCATACTTCGAAAGCTAGAGACTGGAGAGAATCATTGATTCATTGATATTGGTAGAATTCTAATGCGGAAAGTTTTAGACTCTAACATTTCATGAAAAGCAATTTTGAGTCTGTAGTTTTATGACAAGGTGGCTTCTGTGATATCTAGTTCGATCTCTAGAGAAATAAAATTTGTTAATAAAGTTAATGCAACTGAACTTGAACTTCGTGAAGTATAAGTTTTACAAATGAACGTAGAGTATAAGTTTCATAAAGAAAATGTAATGCATATGCACGAAACGAAAACTTTTCAATTTTTAATAAAAAAAAAAAAAAAAAATTATGGGGATTATGTTGACTAAATATTACTTGTATAATTGTTTAGAATGCTCAGGATGAGAGATGAGAAAGGCTTCCCTAACTGCTTGTGCATATATAATATATATATATATATATATATATAATGTGTTGTAATATTAAAATAATATATATATATAATATATAATATATAGATATAAATAATATATAATATATATATATATATATATATATATAATATATATATATATTATATATACAACTATAGTTATACTTTAGATGTAAGAATATTTTATAATTAATATTATATAAATAATAAGAATATATATATATATATTAATATATATAATATATATAAATTATAAATAATAAATAATATATAATATAAATATATAATATAATATATATATTATATATATATATATATATATATATAATATAATATATAATAATAGTAAATAATATATATATATTATATAGTATATAATAAATATATAAATAATATAATATATAATATATAATATAATAATTAATATATATATATAATATATAATATTAATATATATATATATAGATATTATTATTGGTGTGTGTAAGTGTGTGTTTATGTGTGTGTGTGTGGTGTGTTCTCTTAATGATTAATGATAGTTTTTAGTTTTATTTTATTTAAAATAATTACACCTACAAAGTCAAAATTTCTTTTCTTTTTTAATTATTAAATATTTTTCTGATAAACAAAATATATATTAAAAAGTTTATTTAATCAATAATAATGTTTAACCAACATATCATTTATTAAAGTTAAATGCGCCGAAAAGCAAATTATTTGCACAACCGCTTTTTTCATTGAAATCTGGTGCAATGGGCTTACTAAATTTAGATTATCTAAAGAGTTAAAATGGCAATATTTATTCCATCTATTGGAAAGTCCATGCGAAACTTTTGCTATTATGCTCATAAATTGAAAAAAAAAGTTGGGAATATATGATATAATATAATAATATATTAAAAATAATAATATTATATGATATATAATATATATATATAATATATATATTATATATATATATAATATATAAATAATAATAATTATATAATATATATATATATAATATATAATATATATATACATAATATATAATATATATATAAATATAATATTATCTTATAAATATATAAATAATATAAATATATAATATAAATTAATATATAAGTATAACATATATATTATATATATATATATTAATAAAATTTATATATATATATTATATATAGTATATATATATAGATGATCCCGGAAAAAATGGCTTGTATGCTGGCAGAATGGCAGATACGAAGGCGAGTCATGGTCACCTCGTGGTGACGGTTATGGCGGTAAGAAGAAGGCCAATAATTCCCTAGCGTTGACTTAATGCCACGGAGTTTTGATCCTCTGGGGTTAGTCTCCAAGCACCCTCTGCAACATAGCTGGAATCTCGACGGATATGAGGAAGGAAATCAGTAGGGGAAATGTGGTTCTGTGTTAAAAGGAACGTAAGGTACTCGGAAAGGGACAGAAGAGTTGCAAAGGATTCTTTGGCTAAAAACTCAGCATACTCATTTCCAGGGATACCAATGTAGAAAAACCAGCAATAGATTAAAAGTTTTTTCCTGGAGTGGAAAAGTTGTAGAAAACGCTGTACAAGTAAAAGCAACGGGCTTTTGGTTAGTACAATAGCCAAGGCCTGAAGGGTGCTGCGGGAATCGGAATATATATAACGTAGGAGTTCGTATCAGGAAGGGACAGGATTTTGGAAAGTGCTAAAACAATGGCAACGAATTCCGCAGAAAAAACTGAAGCATGTAAGGGGAGTGTTTGGGAGACATTGCTACCATTAAAAGACGTCAGAATCATCTGCTCCACTCTCCGATTTGGAGCCATCAGTATAAACTGGTATGGAGTTCATATGGGTAAGAGAATGGAAATAAAATGCAGCCTTCGGTAAGGAAGGATGAGTGAGGTTCCTTGCAAATTTGGACAACTCAAAACAGAACTTTGTAGTAAAGAACTACCAGTGTACATCCTCAGTATTGTAAGCATTCGAAAGAATATTCTTCAAGGGAATATTTAAATGAGTTAAGGTGTTTTAGCCAGTTATGACCAAAGAAAAATAAAGGGATTGTTGAGACACTTCGCTAATGAGATAAGTAAGTGCTGAGGATGAAGGAGTTAAAAGACTAATGAATGTGATTCACACTAGATATTTCCTTCGAAGGGACAGTGGTATAATATTTGCTTCCACCTCAATCATAAATTTGGGGGAAAAATGAAAAGAACCAATCGCTATTGGAAGTCTCTCATTCTGAATTGGGTCAAGTATGCGAAGGTAAGTCAAAGAAATTGGGCCATAAATGGGCAATGGCTTTTCTATCAGGGTCTCATGTCGTGAAAGTCAGGTGGCGTAATAAATCCAGTGATGATCGACAATCAGCCTTGAGGGGACGAATATGAGGTATGCAGGAGACAGGTGAGATTGTCATCCAAAGAAAATCCAAAAATCTGACGGTGCACCCTGTCTGGATCGGCAAGACATACATGGTGAGAGAAGGAGGGAAAGATGGCTCACTCCTTTCTGACCGGGCCTCCGAAACAGCACAATATAGTTCTTGGTCAAGGAGAAAAGGAAGCCATGACTGTCGCACCACTAGGTTATGTTCTGTATGGCAGTTTGAAGTTGTCTTTTAATGCATGGGAGTTTGGTACAAGAAATATAGAGGGTAAGATCGTCCACTTAATGGGATAATTGTTCGAAAAGCACATTATGAATGACAATATTTATGATATTTAAACAAAGTTCGACTTTGACCACCAGACAATCCACACCTTAAAACGGTATAAGTACTTAACTTAAAAATATTCTGTTTTACAATAGTCTTTTCTATCAATTTATTAATAAGTCCATTGATTCATCTGGTCGCACTTTTCTAGAAATTACAAGTTTTTTCATAAGTAGCTCTTAGCTAATTGACGCAAAACACAAGTAAGTAAGATTGTCTGGCCATAAAAATTAGTAACACACCCACGATTTAGGTGAATGCAACTTTTCATCCCACGATTGAAAAAAACCTGAAATAATGCATACGATTATTTCACGTTTATTATTTTATATTATAATTTTGTTTCACCAATATTCCATATTACAGGTAACACTACAATCACTATCAATACTTCACTTACCCCTTAAGAGTTCTATGAGATATAGAAGGGGTTGTGAAGCAATGTTCAGACAGATGTATCGGTAGTTTGCGGCTGTAAACACGAAAAGATTGTTTTTATAGCTAACTAACTTTATATGCTTATAATATTAGAGATTCAAGTTTCCTTATAATTAATAAAACAGCTTAGATACTGACCTGGTATACTTCCAGGGCAGAGTTACATCAAAAATAAGTAAATTTCTCATTCACCGAATGTTTTTAAGGTTTTAAATTTATAACTTTGATTTTAACAAATATTCATTTCATTCAATAAATAATACTGAAAAAAACACACAACTTAATGAAAAATCTAAAGAAAACCATACCAAGTAATATAATATAAATTATATACTCCTATAAAAATATACTGATAGTAACATAAATAGATGATTCCAGTATAAGTCCAAAACAAGATAAATCGCAGTTTATCTTTTTCCGATTCTGATTCTGGGAAGAGAACATGAAGGAAAACAGCCACCTTCACATCCCTCCTCACTAAAATTGAACCCACCCCAATTAATACATGTTCGAAACCCAAAACTAACATGAAATGGAGCAGACAATTATGTACAATATTTCCTCTACACGCTTTACTGTTATGGGAACCAAGTGGGAGTCGTCCTCTATAACTACCAAAGAAATACTATCATTGTATTTCATAGAGAAAATAGGAAAAAATCTTTCTTCTACTAGAAACTAGAGAGCTAGGCAATACGGGGGAGAGATGACATATACTCAGTAAGTATATGTTCAATTCTCCTCCCCGATTAACACGATAACGTGCACACAATTTAGCAGTTTACTTTTTTCCATTATAAAATACCAATCCCTAATATAGAATAGATATTTGACTTGTCTCCTCTCTCAGCAAAAAACGAAGTCATGACTCTCCTCTCTCATGTGCTCAGGCACAAACTAGCTAATACATACTATAGTCTGCAATAGTTTTTATGTAATGAATTCAATCTACCATCACAGAGTGATCTTCTGAGACTGCAGTGTGACCTTTCTCTCTCATCTTCGTTAGAATTAAATTAAGCCACTGCTATGAATCATTAGATTCTTTTGGGAAATTCAATTGTGTTATTTAACCATTTCACCATACATTATGTATGGACTATATTAAAAACCCAATCTCCCAATACCTCGCGAATGTGCTCTCTTTTACCATAAAGGTCACAATAAAGAACCATGATTGAATCTAGGAGAGCGAACCAGTTGACTCAGCAAAGGTTCTAACATAGGAAATCTGAAGGACTCACCTATAGTGCACTGATAGAATTCGGCTCACTGCGATGCTAGATGAAGTTAGAGAGCAGTAGAATCTATTGTTGTTTAAGAAACAGATGTGTTTTACATATTGTATATTTCATTCCAACATATATGAATGCTAGGGCGGTGTATAGATTAGTCTTAGCTAGATGGATCTGGCATAAGACACTGACAAAGGTTGAACGTCTGTGGTTCGTTATGAGCCCTTTTTAAACTCGATATTTTCTTATCCGGTTGCATCCTAAGAGTTAGAGTTTCAGATGATTGTGGCGACACAGCTCTACTTACCGTTACCTCCGTTCACTCTCTCGTGAGGCAGGCTTCCAGATATGATATATGCTGTAGGCATGGAATGGCAGCCGATCTGACCTCACGAAATACTGTTTGTTTATTATCTGATGAAAGTCTCGCAAGAAATCTTTTTGTTGATGCAAAGCCATTCGGGTTTACAACGAGGTGTGATTTGATAAGATGATAAGCTACATTATGCACAATTGTATCTCTGTGAGGTGTATATTCAAATAAATTTTTTTTATTCTCTTCTTTCACAGATTTTTGATACACATATCTATAGCACTTCCGTCTTCACTCACTCGATATTATCAGAATCTTTGTTCCCTTCGTAGAACTCTGTTTATTTGTTCTTACCATTTGAGTAAGTCATCAGTGTTTTAAGAGTTCGTTCAATTCATGGACTGTACTGTCGTTATGGCATGAGCACGCAACCTTTCTGGGTTCAAATCAGGATGATTTCGACAAAAATGCTCGTACTCGTAGCTGGGTCCCATTTTCTTGATGATTCTCTCTTATATTAGCAATACATATCCTGTATAGGAGAGATCATTAGAAATATTTGTACTCTGGGGTTGATTTCCTTGGCTATGATCGTTATTTCTTCCATTATACGGGGTACTTCTTCAATGGAGAAATTAGTTATTGGTGCGAATACAGTTGTTGCTTTTCCATTTTCATGTCTTATCAGCTGACGTTGCCAAGCCATGGGTGGGAACGAGGGACCAAATGATCAGAAAATCGACGTCCGAGGACATAACATCTTGTACTCGACTTACACATCCTGAAATGTGCCTACCATTATTAAAATCTGCTCTTACTTGTATTTGGAATTGTCTTGCGAGGTAGCGTTTTTGATTTCTAAAAAGTGCAACCGTAGATGCTTTCTAAAAAAGTGCTAAACGTGATAGCTCCGATCGAGAATGAAGTAAAGGCATTTTCTTGCTTTTCTATATGGACCACTTACAACTAATAACAAACCTTATTACGGTTTATCTTTTGTATGGACTAAGGAGAAATCGAAACTCCTTATTTTTAACCGTTTTCTTGTGGTACCACATGAAATCATCACTCATTTGATTATGTGATATACATTCGTTTATATGTAGTAATCAAAATAAAAAAACAAATAAGGGCATTTTTAATTATTACTTATCATCAAATTACATACAGTGAAAAAAAATAAGTAAGAAATCCAAGACGATTTAGTGTGGTAATCATTGGGTGGACAACAAGTGTTCACCACGATTACCAAAAGTATCAGATATCAAAGATATCAGAATTAATGTTAATAGCATTAGCATTAAATTTAGATTTTTATGTATCATAAATCATTAAATTACATTTAGTCTCATAAACTCAGGAAAAATAGCACCTATAATTTCTATAAAATATATAGACTGAATATAAATCTATTGAGAAATCAAATTTTACTCAAGGACACACAGTGCTGAATTACCTTGTAGTTGTCACACTGTACTGCCTGGACTACTCTGAAGTGGGCACTAGAATTAGCTAAAAACTTATTAGTCTTACTTAAAAATTACGTCTTCCGCATACCCACCCAAATTATCACATGAATATTAGATTAATAGCTAATTGTGAAAGACTCATGAACAAAAACAAAGCAAGAGATCAAAGAAGCAAAATTAACAGAGGGACAAGGAATCCACTGGACTATCACTATTTAATGGAGGAAGAGAAAAAAAAAAATTCAATTTCACTTAAAATAATTTATTTAAAATTACATAATGAAACATAGGAAATTTTTCCTGATCATTGACCTGAGGAGACGACATAACCTCCCCTAGGAGTGTCGTATCAAATCGTGGAATCACGAACTTGCCCGTTGTGTTCGAGTTGAACATCGACAAAGGTCGTAGGACATAACGTGAAGGTAATACTTCCTAAGTTGACCGGCCTCTACTCCGGGTGAAAGGAGGAACAACTCGTTCATTACTTGTCTCCTCGTGATCAGCACCCACCAAAGGAGTTTCAACAACCTCTATACGATCTGTGTGATCTTTCTTATAGCGTGAAGCATTGCTCTAGTTCGAGAGGAAAACGTGTTATTCATTGAGAAATCCATGACACTTCTATTGTGGAGAAGAGGAATCCCCGAATCCTAGTAAATCTGAGATTTCAAAATGTAGGTTTACACCCAAAAGGTGAAATGTTTCTTTCGAATTTTTCACTCCACTCAAAATGACTAGTCGACGCCATCTCTCTTAACTATTCTAAAATACCCAGGAGCTCCTCTCTCTAAAAATACATTGAGGTATGTGGTCAATGATGCAGACTGCTCATCATCAACTCCCTCTATCGTCTCCTGGTCCAACAATATGGGCTCCATAGAACCTGATGCACATTGGAAATGGGTTCCATTATCGTTGGTGATACAAATGTAGAAATTCACTCATAACCAGGTTGGAGTTCGTCTGTCCTTGAGATAAATGTTTTTACTAGGATTTAGCAGAGAAGACTTCTCCTTCAAATATGCTTCAGTCAAAACGGCTATATAGGAGGAAAAGTTACAACTTTTACAGAGGAAGACTCGACGTCATATGGACTTTACTGCGTGCTCTCCTCGGAGTTCGGATGGAATCACGGAAGGATGAGTGCTTAGAAGTATGGGATATTTTCGTAGGGAGTATAGTAAAATAAATTTACTTGTCGAAGGAGGAATACCCTGTATCCTACAACTGATACTAGCGAAGCAAATCACCTCACCTGATTCGTGAACTCACTCTACGTTTGGATTCTCGGATATGCATTTCTCTATTTCCCTTCGACATGTCAGCATTTGCAAGTTATTCCTTCACGGATATGGGGTTAAATCGTAAAAACCCCTCTAAATCCGCTTCTCCGCTTCCCCCTCCTCTATGGGGTCCATACTAAAGTTTAACAAAGATGAAATCTATATCCATATACTTGATGAACTCAGATCTCACAGAGGCAAACGTCATCGATAAGTTCGTCCTGCATTTTCAAGCTCAACCATTCCATATCAGTTATTCTCGCTCACGCCTGCAAATTCATCCTTCCTCAGTCGGCAGTAAAGGCATCCCTATACTCTCTTTAAATGTCTAGCTAGATACATACGAATAGTAGTATTATCAAATATTCCAACCGGTCTTTTAGGTGAGAAAAGTGAACTTATATGTCTCCTACCATTAGACGGTCATTTACAATTGCACGTAATTCACATAGGTATACTCACCTATTTAGTGAAATTTACACCTCCTAAACCACATGAGGAACTCCTTTACCATTTGTATCTTGGATATATTTCATTGACTAACGCTGGGGTCAGGTTCACTAACAACTTAATCCCGAGCCACTTTTTGAACTCCACACTTTAATAGGGTAAAATTTGTACACTCCCCTTACTTTTTCCAATATTGATGGAAAGGTAGTGTAGACGTAGGGGATGTGAGCTTCTGTATAATAAATAATCAGATTGGAGACATTCCATATAGCTCAACTTATGAATAAAGTGTTGTTATAAAATGAAGGTACAGATAGATAAGGCTCAATTTCTTCGTCCTCAATTGGTACCTAGGTTTCTTCCAAGCTCAAACATTTGCAGGAATTTGGAATTAAACTTCTTAATAATTATGAAAATCTCTCAGAGTGATTTACGTACTCTGCCGGATGTTAAAGCTGAGTAAGATAACCGGATATGTTTGATTAGTTATGTTTATCTAATCATATACTTAATGCTTGAGAATGTTCTGAGCCACGTAAAATTCATATGTCTCACATTATACGGTATAAAGTATACTTATTAGTACTTATTGAAGAAATTAGGCAAAAATTTTAGGATATTCAGTTTTTGAGACACTAAGTACAGACTTTATGTTTTTATGTCAGCTCGATAGGAACCACAGCCACCCATTTATTCGCAATAATGTGTCACAATTAATACAAGGACTAAGTATTATATATTGCCTTTATAGGTTGTTGGACTAAATTGTCAAAAAGGTTCAAATCGGCACATTAAATCAAATGGACAGCTGGCAAGAATCTTCATAAACATCTTGGATGTGAGAGTGTTATATTATGAGAGATAACAATTTTTTCTGTGAGTCTGACTAGATTAGTGATTATAGGCAAACATGTATATATATATATATATAATATATTTAACGTATCTACGTTCACGATAATAACTCTATGATTTCACTCTCAGTGATGCCAAAAAGTGTTAGTATATCTACCATAGTTTGAAGCAGCTTGTTGCGTCGATATTGGGACTACGAGAGAATAATGAAGCCCAAAACAATATTGCATCAGAAGTCTCAGTGAGTACTTAGGAAAAACCAAAATCCTCATCATTTATAGTTTGATATTGATAAGATTATTTGATTTTCTAACACTATTGACGCCTGATGTGTCTATTACATTTGTAGTGGAATTTGTTTAAGCAAATCTATAATTATTACCCAAAAACTTTCTATTACGTACGCGTAAGCATATGTTCGAATTAAGAATAAGTCATAGACCTTGGTCATTTTTTTACATAGAATTACTCTCACTCATATAATATATATATATATATATATAGGTATCGTCAACACTTGACTAGTTTTACATGGTGACACAGCTTTTATCGTAGATTAAGTTTCACCCTATTCCACACTAGAGAGTGAGTGGGAAACCTTATGCTGTTGTCAAACCCTCCGTCAAAATGAGGTTAATATATAATTAACTATATTTCAATCCATGTTATGAACTAGTTGAGTAGGGCTGAATTGAGTCGGGTAATAAATGGTATCCCGTATAGAATGACCCTAGTTTCCCAAATATAATGGCATGCTCTTTCACCTATATATTTAAGCGGGACTATGAAAAATAAGAGCTAGAATGATTGAGTGATATATATGTATGGTAAAATTTAATTTGATAAGTTTCATTTATAGTTACCACTCTTTGGTAGTGAAAAATAGGTTTGCAAGCACCAAACCCCATTATCGTCACCCTTAATACCTACGTTCGACAGATATGGCAATAACACCGTTTTCATCGCTCCCAAAATAATTGAGGTTAATAACCTGAGATAGCTGTACTAACGATACCAGCTACACCCAATTTATCAATCAAACAGCTGCACAATCGAGGTCAAGTCTGCGATCATCCAACAGGCACTACACAGACACAAGAACTGGTATCTAGGTCTGATTTGAACATAAAGTTATATTTATGATAGGAATTAACAGTATCGTCATAATGAATAGTAAATCCGTGAGGTTTCGTTTTAGGGATCTCATTAAATTTTATTTCCTACAATGATTGGTGAGTCTTAAATCAAGAGGGATATATTATTTAGGTTACAGTAAGAGATCCGCTTATAAGAAATTCACATCCTCCTGTATCCACCACCAGAAACAGGTTATTTCAGAAAATCCGAGGAATCCTGTTTACAAGTCGCGTTGTCGCACGTTAAATCGTACTCACATTCTGCAGGGTACCAGGAGTTTAAAAAGGATGTTTTGTATGGAACGAAAATTTTTTTTTTCCTCTTCCCATCTTTCTAAGCTCTACAAGAGTACGATATAAGCACTTTAAACAGTACTCAAATCTGTTGTTCATTTATTAGGCTCTCTCATCAGATAAAAGAGAGGACGATATGTTCCTTTTTCACACAGCGGTAGTACGAGGAATAGGAAATATCCTATATTTCCAGACAATTGAGGACCCCGAACACACACTTGTCAGATTCTAACGTGATCTATAGAAGACTGATACAAGGGCAGTTGATTTTTATAGGCACCGCATATCAAGCACCCATTGAATAATGTACTCTCCTTTTTCTTATGCAAGTTAACAAATCCAAGCGTAATTCATGTAAGCAACTTTGTCAATTACACGAGTCCACTAATCTCAAACATATTCACAGAAGCCAGCCAAAGTATAACTGGATCAGAGATTTTTCAACATTGTAGAACATTATTGTTCAGGGACTGCTCTGACGCAATTCTCACCAGCCTCCAATTAGAATCGTGGTCGAGCAACACAAGAACGTATGATTCTGGTGCTTGACGTAAGACCGATAGTATAGTGGTTTTGCGTGTTCTCTAAATACACGCTTGCCTGCATATCTCGCCTCCCTCGCACCCACATCTGCTCACTCGCGGCATATAATTCACACCATCTCTCCAGTCCTACACCTACTGATTAACCTGAAGTGCAGGCTGTTTCATTCAATACTGTTTTTCTTTTCTCGATTACAGAAGTATAACTTTCATGAGAGTTGTGGTTGCAGACTATAAACACGCTCCGCAGAGAATACACCTATGAGGAATGACTCCCACCTCATCCATTCTGTTTCAAAGAGTCAGAGCATCAACAAAACCGCACACTGACATAATACATTAATCGATCACAAATCGAAACCAACACACTCGTGGCAACGATGTCACCCAAATCCAGACCTCTCGTATCGCAACCAACATACGCTACAGATCTAACCCTCAACTCATTCGTCATTGCTCTCTATCAAGACGCCACTCATATCCAAATGAATATCGTATCCGGCAAAACAACTCACAAACACATAACAAACAAGTACTGCCGTTAAGTGAAATCGGTAGATCTCTCGAGACATAATCGAACCCAGCTACCTCACGTCTCAAACACCCCTACCCCAGTAACGAAGAAGATGCTGAAATAGCGTTGGCTTTAAAAGCACAGCGATATAACAAAAGATCGGACTTACAGAAGACATAATATTCAGGGTAAATTGAGTTATCGAGCCTCTAAAATGTATGCACTATGAGAAACTGATCGTTAGATTAACTCAGTATGAATCCGATACACATATACTTAAGATACATAAATTTAACGCTTCTCATTCATCACTGGAACCAAGTTTACTAAAAGTGTCTCGAACAGAGAAGTAGTTACGTTCATTTCTTTCGTACAAGATAGTTTTATACAAACTGAGGAAGTGTTCCACTCCAGCTGTTACGTTTCCTAGAAGCGCTCAACCAGTTGATGGTTAGGACTCATTTCGTGAGTAATTAATACTGCAGTGTTATTCAAAGTCTTGAGTAAGACATACTGAAGATCTTGATATGCCTCGTATTTTATCAGTCGTCCAGGGGTCGACGACCTTGAGCTTTTGGCTTGAATTTTTTAAGAAAAGCTTTTAGTGTCTCGAACCCATTTTATTTTTTAAGAAATCGCATTTTGTTCTTTTTATTTCATTTGCGGACCGATAATAATTGGTTATACTTCATGGTATTCGCGGTGAAGATCTCCTAAATCCTTTACTCTTTGATTATATAGTGAGGTTTATGTATCACTCGGAATGCTATTTGGTTACTGATAACTTATCTCTGTTCTCTTAGAACTAGGGAACGGGGAATTATCGGTTGGTGTAAATAACACTAAAGGTACTCACATAAATTCTCTTCTGTGAGTGCAAAGTTTCTTGGCACTAGATAAAGCAGCTGCGTAGATAAGGATGATATCATGATACAAGGAGATAGGAGCGTGCGCGCTTCATTCAATGTCAGAGTATAGAAGTGCATCTCGTCCTCTGAATTTGAGTCACTTCTTCGCATTAATTGTGTAACTCTCCGCTTTTTCGTAAGGGAAATCCAACTCAGTTATCGCAGGGTTAGAATGGTAGGAGAAGCCTTTGACTATTTATTCTTTCCAAAATCTCTAGGTTAGGATATGGAAAACATCCATTCCTCTCTATCAATGTTTTCCCACTTTCTTCTCTTTCCATTTGGGGCGTACTCTCCTGTATTTAGTTTCTGGTGTGTTGCCAGGTTACATCTCCCGCAGAAGAAAATTTGATTCTGCTCTTCTCTTTGACTTGGCTGCATTCCCTATAGTCGAGGCACAGGGCGAGGTCTAAATAGAGTATGAAAGGGCCTGTGAGGGCTTAAGCACGTTCCATCATCTATTGCGGCGTTAACAGACATTTTTCCTTTAGATCTGTATCTTAAGTTCTTCAAACGTCTTACAGCGTCTCTTACCCATTACACCTTATTTTTTATGTTACTTACCTAATCTACAAAAGTGCAAACTCGAAATTGACCGCCTAAGGCGCCTAATGGCGAATACAATGAAGGACCAATTGCAGATTCAAAAATGACGATTGTGTTCGTTGGAAAGCCACTTGCGGGTAGAAATGAATAAATTTTAACGGCATTAAGAAAAAACTATACCGAAACAAATTAATGTAGAATTGTGTATTAGTTTCAACGACTCACACGAGCAGCAGGCGGACTAGAGCGAACGGTAACATCAACAGAAGCCCTGTTCGGAGAGGCGCTCCAACTCACACACTCTTAAAGTATTTATAGATTAGGGAGAGAGGATGCACGGGGGTTCTGACAACATAACTGGAACTAAGATTGTTCATTGGCATCACCTTATAAGCAGAAGAAAAAAACACATTTATAATTTTTATGTAAGTAATTGATTTACTGCAACATAGCTAGGATACAAAACCTTTACTTATATCTATAATAGATGAAAGAAAACTTACAATATTAGATACGATATCTAATAACTATAAAGTTTTTATTGTATATTATCTTGTGTAAATTATCTAATATCGCATTGCTCAACGTATAGGCTACCATGTACCTGGTACAACTGCAGCATACCATTGCGTCTTTAACTATTTTTGCTTTAACTTCAAATGCTTTTTCTTTATTTGCTCCGACCATCACAGAACATCAAGCTTCAGCCAACTGGGGTTCTGGTTTCTCAAACCATGTCCAATAAGAGCCCGTGCGAGGCTTTCTGATCGATAAGACCAAGCGATCTAAGGAGAATGTGACACCAGCCTAATCAGTGACCTCACAAGTTAAAGATAATTTTTTATCAACCAAGTATGGGAGGAAAGATGAGACGACGTATAAAATCTCTCTCATTGAAAGTTAAGACCCCTACTAGTTTTGCCACAAATATAGCAACGTATTCTATAATTAACAAATTGAAGAGTCATTTTGCTTTTGAACTTCAAAATACTTCATTATTATAAGACGATAAATTTCGTCTACAAGGCATCGGAGAATTTTCAGGTTTTGGAGAATTGAGGTTCGGAGAATTTGAATCTGAGTTGACAGTTTTCTGCATAGTGGCTTTTATTACTTTGGAATAATTATATATTAATGACTTTTGAACAATAATATACGAAAATATTTGAATCATGCCGATGAAATATTGTACGTTCACGAGGATAAATTTATAAAACGGATATTTATTAGCTCAGATTGAACATTAGCACGACTGAAAATGTTAATCGACGTATTGAATTTTATAATACACGAGTTTATATGAACGATTAAAAATTGTCTGAAGGTTGCTGTTCTAATATGTTTTTCGAATTGGTTAACGTATAAGAAAATTAATACTAATTTTGACACTTAACAGTTGAAAAAGCACTTATTGAAATGACTATATTTTTATTATATTTAAACATAAAAATTACGACTTGACACCAGACAATCCACACCTTTAAAACGGCAATATATAATAATTAAACTTAATAATAAAATATTCTGTTTTTCAATAGTCCATTAATCAAATTATTAATATAATGAACTTTTAGCTTCAGATCGCATGATACTAGAACTGAAAAGTTTTTTCATTAAAGAAACTCTTAAAGGTCATCAAGTCTTGACCAAGTAATTAAGCATTGTTCATCGGCTCGTCTCATAAAATTTAAGTAACCACCTTACGATTAGGTTGAATGAAAATCTTTTCTTTCCTGGCGATTCAAAAGAATACCTCTGAAATTAATAGCATACGATTTTAATTTCACGTTTATAATTTTATATGATAAGTTTGTTTCACCTAAATATATCCATATTACATTTGTAACATACACTACACTATCAATAACGTTCACTTACCCCTTAAGAGTTCTATGAGATATTGGTCTCCCACGACTGAAACCTGAGAGACTTCTTTAGTTTCATACAATATTCTGAAGAAAAGTATGTTTTATTAGCTAAAATAAAAGGAGAGTCACGTATCCATAAGAGCTGGAATGAAATTAGAGAGGTTATGCTACAGGTATAGGTGGGTGACTAGTTAAAAACATTTCGAGTGTGAGGGAGATTACATCTAAAAATAAGAAATATTGATTCATTGCCCATCATCGCATTATTTCTTAATTATTAAAGGTCCAAAAACTTAGATTTAACAAAAGAATAAATTTCAACTTTCTTATATGAAAAAAAAGTCCACAATTTAAAAACTACACCCCCTAATATACTCGGATGATCACTATGCACAGATCTTTAACTAATATACTCCTATAAAAAAATACTGAATATATAACTCTACATTCTTGTTCCTTGAGTTTATAAAGTCCTCAAAACAAACGATAAATCACAGCAGTTTATTCTTGTGTGTATCTGCGATTCTGACATTACTGGGAATGAGAACGAGGAAAAGCAGACCGGAGCGCCCTCAACAGGGCTCAGTTTTAATAATAATATCTATAGGGTATAAATCGTATTTTAAATATTAAATATAATAAAATAATATATAATAATATATATAATATATATAATAATAATTTAAAGTTATATAAATAAAATATATATATAATAAATAATACATTAAGATGTGGGATCTCTTACTAAATAACTTATAAGAGATTATATCTTGTATATTATTTATAATATAAATATTATATAATAATATTATATTAATATATTACCTTAATATATTTAATAATATCGTAATTATTTAATTAATATTAATATATATTAATATATAATAATAATTACTATATTATATTAATATATATTATTATATATATATATATATATATATTAATTTCTCGAGAATATAACTTAAAAATTATAAATTAATTTATTATATATTATATTATACTATATAATAATATATTTAAAATCTTATATTATATAAATAATAGATATTCATTTTATTATATAATATGATTTTATTAGTATTTATATATCTTCTATAGTATATATATTAATTAATATATATTAATTATATATTACTATTATTATATATGGTGTATTATATATATATTATACTACGTATAGGTATATATATATATAGAAATAGGTATACATTATATATAGTTAATTTTATATATAATGAGTGTATATCATAAGTATATTTAGATACCTATATTCTTGGAGATCAATCTGATGTCGTCATAGCTAACTTGTTTTATTTAAGTTAGTATAATATAGTGAACTCAGAAGGTAGAGGCACATTAATCGAACACTCTTTAGTCCGCTCCGACGGATTTAATAATTAAAGAAACTACCAGAATAGGTGCGACAAGATTACTTAGACGGAGAGTCGAGATCGTCAAGGAATTACGGAACTGCAGTGTGGATCAAAAATAGTTTCCGCTACTTATTGTTCATTCACTTTATATAAAAAAAATGCAACTCTACACCTTTAATTCTGAATCTTCCTCACTCTGTTGATGGCCTAATTTCTCAAATCTATGTCGATTCATGTTTTTCCCTTCTGAAATAAATTCAATATTATTTTTCACAGCCGGAGCAAAACCACCCCAATTTTTTAGATTTACTTTACCAAAAACTTAAACCACACACAATAACATTCCATTACTTTATTATATATAAGTAATATGAATGTCATCTGTAGAGTTATTTTAAAGAGTGCTGGTATATTATAAAATATAATATATATATATATATATTATATATAATATAAATACTCATACACAATTATATAATAATAATTTATAGATATAATATAATATATATATATATATATAATATATATATATATATATTATATTTATAACAAACACGAACTATAAAAACTAAAATTTATATACAAACAATCAAACAGTGCAGAAATATGAACTAAAATTAGCTAAATAATCGATGTTGTGCAGTAGTTAGGTTTTAATTTCAGTGAATTTTAAATGAATATTAAGTAGATGAAATTACAAATCAGCCATCGCCCCCCTAACCACTTCAACACCCCATTTTTTCTAGCCCCTTACCGCCCCCTCAGGTCTCCAGCGCCCACAAGGGGGCGTTATCGCCCACTTTGAGAAGCACTTATCTATAATAAAAGAAAGTATAATTTTATTTTAAATTTATAACTAATTATCTTTTAGTCTAAGACTTAGCGTTTTTTTAAATAATTAAAACTTCCAAAAATAAGCTCAACCTCCTTAAAGGTGCCCTATATAATTAAATAATATTAAATGATTTTATAGACTGAATGGCTATACTCATCTATAACTTAAATTAATTATATGTAGTTACCTATAAGTAAAACTAGCAATATCTAAATCCAATCTTGTAAAACCCTCAAATATATATAGTATATAATATATTGGTATATATATTTATAATAATTTATAATGCTATATATTTAGTCACCTTCTTAGTTCAAAAGATTAAAAAATCTAGCATTTTATTATATAATATTTACTAATACTAACTATATCATCCAATAACTATCAATAGTATACCTATATATATACTATGTTATAATATTATCATGTAAATAAAAATATATTCAAATTATAATAATAATACCAATAACTTGTCAAAACTAAATATAATATATTATATAGTTTTTAATTAATAATAATATAAGGTAGTAGAAACTCCTATTCTGCAGCTTACGGGAATCGACTCCGAAAAATGTATATTAATTATATACTTTACTAGTATCCGATACAATCAGTCTATGCTGAATTAGTAAAATATAGTTATTTAGATAATGTATTTAAATTTATGATTGCAAATCTTTTTAAAATCGAAGATAAAATGACTAGTATAATATAGATTTTAACACAATTATACAGATCCGAAATATGAGGATCCTCTTGCTTCAAGGCTCTCTACTAACATAAATTATTTAATAGTTGCTGCTCTTCTAAATAAAATAAAAAAATAAAATATATATATAAAAAAAAAAAATATTATTTCGCTCATTTTATAGCCACGCAGTTATTTAGGTAAGCTACTACATATTTTCATTCTAGACAGTTAATTTATAGAAAAGATTTATTGGATTATTGGCCCACTACTGGTCGACATTTGGCTACAATCTAGAACGCAATTGTGCAAATTGTTTTGAAAAAATGTTAGTTTATTTATATCGTTCCATAAAAAGGTATGGTTTTGCAATTACCTTTTAGCATATTTTATTAAAAGAACTAATTACTAATAATGTGTGCGAATAGACTAGTTGTAATATAGAAATAGTATGAATTTTAGAGGCTGATGGGAGTAATAGTGAGCAATATAAAACTGGGGAGACTATACTTGGTCGTATGTTGCACTCTCGCCTCAGATGTGTGTAATTGTATGGTTTGGGGTGGCTAGACCCAACCATCTGTTTCTCAGTAATTTTACGTATAATATTGACATTTTTTAATTTAAGATACTGACAAATTAATTTAAAATAGCAAACAAAATTACACTTTTTAAGTGAAATTTTTATTGAAAATAAATGAAGATTCTTATTTAAAAAAAAACGACTTGTTCAGATAAAGTGCTGAATATATTATGAGCGAGAGGGTGATATCTCCACCTCCCCATCATCTGTATTAACTTTGAAGGTTTCTCAAAATTATTCTGATCTACTTTGTATCTATATCCTTATTACGAATCTCTTACATAGTAATTTAAATAATTATTTATAATTTATAAAAAAGTTATAGAACGCAATAATAAAATTTGATTATACGTAAAAAGACGAAGTGTAAACAGCTTGTCCGGAGCTCCTCAATGTGTTGTCCTGCTTCACCCTGCCTGGCTGTCAGGCCGTTGATTACTCGTGGACGTGGTTATATTCCAAGTACTATAATAAAATAACTTTTTATTTTATTTGAGATTACTTTTATTTTATTTTGGTGCGAATTACTGTCCCTACGAGAGAAGGAGAGAATTTAAAAAACTAAATAATATCCCAAAAAAAGATAGGCATTTAGAGGGAGAGATCGGTAGTAGACCGAAGTTTATACCTAAAGTGTTGTCCGCTTCACTCGCAGCCGACGCTATTATATTAATATATTAAGTTTATATTAATAGAAATAGTACTGTATTATATAATAATTATATTATATATTATATATATTTAAATATATTAATATATAATATATAAATATATATATTAATTAGTATTATATATTATATTATATATATATTAATATAATAATTAATATATAAAAGTTTAAACTAATATAAAATTTTAAAACATATATATTCAATGTTATATATATATATAGGTTTATTATATATATGGATTATACAAACAAGGAACTGATTAAATTATATAATATTATATTATTAATATATATTAAATATTATTAATAATATATATATATATATAAAATAAATATAAATTATTAATATTATAATTATAATATTAATATATATATATATATATATATATTAATATATATATATATAATAATATATATATATATATATATATTATATTATAGATTAATTAATTAATATATATATATAAATGTATAAATCAGATCTGTGATAAAATCCCACAAATATAGTATATATATATTAACTATATATTATATAATTATATATGATTATATTAATTATAATATTTAAATATATAAATATTGTTTGATTATATATATATATAATATTATATTATCATGTATATTTAATTGTTAGTTTTACATAGGTATATATAATATATTATAAATATTTAATTATATATTATATATATTATATATATATATTTTATATATATATTATTATATATATATAATAGCTACCGAGCTGATACGTATAAGAATTAGCCATCGGACTCGTCTACAGCTATCTATAGGTTTCTAGCAAAGTATGGACGAAAATATAGAACTCTTTCTTATGGTGTAGGACAGTGAGTAGTGTGTTCAAAATATTTTCTAGTAAGGGAGGCAGAATGATTTATAGGTGGAGGACCTGATTTAAATTAGCAATGGGACGCATGTGGAAGTAGAACTATAAACACCAGATTAATAAATTATTAATAACACTTATCCTTTTACTGTACTAATTAGTGAGATAGTATTTAGCTAAGCAGAATTTGTTTTGAATTTAGAGTATTCATAAATATAATACACCTTACTCATACTAGTTCTGTGCTATTGATAGAGCGAGATATTTAGATAATTTTAGGGATATTTTAGGAAATACTAAGTCTTTTTTGAAAATTTGGGTATAATATGTATCTCTTGATCCTATATGAAGTACTGAACATTGAGGAGGATATAGTGAGAAATCTTGAGATTTTGTAAATATTCAATCAATTTATTTTTATATCAAATATTAAAATATATTAAATTTTTTAGTATAAGAATTTATTGCCAATAAATTTAGTATTAATATTAATAAATTCATTATGTAAGATCCTGGCACATATTTATTGCGGTGAGAATCTATACGTTGTGGCTAATTACGTTAGCCGATGCGGTAACTTCTGAGTTGATATAGTGGAATTGATTGATGATTTATGAGATAAGTGATTGTGTAATATTAGTAGGTGAAGCTGCTAGGTGCTGACTTACGTTTTTCGTCATGAGGGGTGCTTGTGAGGTTCTCACGCTTTCTAAGGTCGAGTTATTACTACCCACTTAAGTATGAGCGGTAGTAGTAGTAGGAGTCCCACCTTACGAATATATATATATAACGTATTATATTCCTCCTGAAATATATTCAAATAAAATAAACTTAAACTAATGTATAGTTAGAAATAAAAATATCTCCACATATACAT
>JABUQX010028512.1:20000-36863 GCA_015478945.1 Trachelipus rathkii | reverse complement strand
AGAGCAGATAATATGAATAGATATACTCACGACGACGCACCCAGTTCGAGTCCAAGCTTATTGCGATTCTTGATCTATCGTTACTAGCTTATTTAGCCTACGCATCGCAGTATTCACTCTTCACTTCTCTCACTCTCACTCACGTAGTGGAGTGCTTGATAGCACCCAAAATATGTATAATATTTTATAAAACTAAAATATACTGTGCCACTATTACATTACATGCAACATCTTTATAATGTCTTGAGGAAACTTTTTTTTCAGTTTTGTTGTTTTTCATTTTAAAAATATTCCATTTCCATTTTCAAGTAAGTATTAAAAAAGTTTAGCTGGAACTAGCTTTTATTTGAATTTTAGGCATGATTTACAGATTTAACAAGACAGATTCTATTGGAAACTAGCCTTAAACAATTAAAAGATAGTTGGAAAAATAATGGACACAATTGAAGAGCTTCTATTTATCCAATTGTAATCAGTCACATATTTTCGGGAAAAGTTAACACTAAAAATTAAGCTGATTACTCAAACATGAGCAATATAAATACTCCTTTAAATAAACATCATTCAACTATCTCAAATTCAAAAATTCACAAATTGTGATGTAAAACATTAAGACGTCGTCTCACTAGTATCAATTTGGCGAGAGGACTAGTTTCCTGGTTTCTGGGGTGTTTACATTCTACTTCAGGGTAACCTACACTATAAATAAAAACGCTTCTCTCTCGACTGATGAGGGAGGTGCTGATAATTATTTGCCTGCAAGCACTGAATAATGTAAGACACTTGGCCACACATTTTCATTTGCTCACATATATCGGTGCGATGAGAGATTTCTTGGCTCGTAAAGGCAGCATCATCATGTGATTTACTCGTAGAGACTTTTCATGCTCAAAAAAAAAAAAATCTCCTGCCTCCAATTTTCAGAAAAATTTGAATATTTACTGAAAGAATAACTAATTATGTCCGTATCTCTGTTTTTACAGATAGAGGTTTCGTGTGATTCCTTTGAAGGGTGAATGCAAATTTCGGCCATGAACTTATCAAAAAGTCTAACACTATTATCCAAATCCTCATCTATCAGTAGGTTAAATTTGCTTGAAATACATGTCCTAAGTCATCACTACTCTCAAGACTAGCATGTTGCTCAGGGGTTGCAAGATAATAAGGCAGCTTTCCTATTTCTTACCTGTCTCTTCTTTTTTTTTTTTTTTTTTTTTTTTTCTTTTTTTTTTTTTTTGTCAATTGTGGTGCTCCTACTGTTAATTTTCTATTACTATTAATGCATTCTAGAAGTGGTTGTACATCCTCGTTTATCATTCATTGGAGGTGCCATCTTCCGTGGTAGGATTTCACGCTTAGTCTTAAAGGAATCTACCTTATTAGACTCACTTTTTATTTATTTATTTTTATTTCTTTTACAAATTATTTTACCCTCTCTCTCTCCTTCTCTTTCTCAATATCTTTCGATTTCAGTGCTTTTGCCTGAGCGGACGTTAACTTCTATTATTCAAGAGTGGGTAGTGGCGTAGTAATACCATTCCGGTCAAAATATCCATCTAACTGCAAATTACGCAAGAATGAGCTCATGCTTAGTATACCGACACACGTATTATTAAGTGTTTGTTTGAATACTTACTATCATTGAGATAAGGAACACACGATAGAGAATGGAAGAGATTCCACAGGCTAACCGAGGTGGCTAGACAAAGAAAGAGACTCGCTAGCGAGATCACAAAGTCTGGAGTTGGACTATAACTAACTTCACCAACTCACTGTAGCTCCACAGCAAACGCCTTGGTGTCTACTTGTAGGGTCGTTTGTCGTTATCAAAAGGATGGATGGATATCAACGTCTGCTGTACTAGAATTAGTCTGAACAGTAAAATCTAAACTTCATCCGCGCACTTGACCAAGGTATACAGTTACCTATACTAGATATAGTAGGATTCACATTAGCATACTATACATCTTGCGCTCGAGCAATAATAATACAAGGAGTCCAACCCCGCTAGAACTCAGATTAAGTACAGACACAGTTTATAAAGATTCTTTGGCCTTATCTACCTCTGAACCCTAACTTCCACAAAGCCGGATGACCAACACGAGCCACCCGCGCCTCCCACAGACTATGAGAGCGCCCTACTGCAATACAAGGGCTGGTATGAGACCACCTTGTTTACATATGAAGTGAAGAAGTAAATGAGAGAGGAAAAAGCTTCTCGCATACTAACACAGAAAAACTCACCAGTTTTCTTTGAGGCCTGCCTATTATAGCAATCCCACTATCAATCCATGCTCCTTCATTATAATATAATTATAATAATGATTGTGTTGCTTATAACGCCAACTATAATATTCTGATTTATTTGGTTAATTGAGCCAATCGAGATGTTTTATATTGTCAACAATAAAGACGAGTTTGAAACAATGAAAAACCTATAAAAGTTAAGTGTCTAAGAGATATTTTAAGAGACGAGATAGAGAGAGAGGAGAAAGAAAGAGATACAGGAGAGACGATATAGAGAGAGTTAGAGAGAATGAGAGAAAGAGCGAGGGAAAGTAAGCAGAATGTATGAAGGAGAGAGAAGAGAGAGGAATCGCTTAAATATTCGAGAGTAAGATGAGAAGAGAGAGAGTAAGAGTAAGAGTAAGCATAATTTGAAGTGAAGAGAGAGAGAGAGATTTTAGTTATCTATTAGTTGGTTCTATTATTTTTTTTTTAAAAGTAAATTAATATTTTCATTTTTAAAGTTGTATACTTAATCCATAACCTTCTATCGAAGTAATTAGCTACTTTCTATCACTAAAGTATCAGCTTTGAGGAATTTATGATGAGACATAAGTAAATATTAAGACGTCAAGAGGATCAATTCTGTTGAAAGTAAATATATAAAGGGCGAATTTAGATATAATTAGACAGATATTAGGAGATGAAGGGTCGACATATTCATCGACGATAATTATTATGTAATAGTGATTAAAGAGTTAGATTTGATGCAGGTTGTTAAGAGGTAGTAATCATTATGATGAAAAAGTACAGGAATGATAAAATGTTATGAGTAGATTTAAATAAACAAGAACTAGCTAGTGAATCAACTCACTTAATTTGATACATATAGAATAATTAGATATAAGTTAATGATTCGCCTTACAGTCTAAAAAACCTATTATATAAAGCCGTAACATGAAGCGTATAATCATACTATTGATAGTAAAGTACCTATTGAATCATTAAGTAATAATAGATATAATTATTATATTATATATATATATATATATCTCAAAGAAAAGAAAGGAAACCCAATAGAGATAGTGTGGGGAGCTTGTACGAGCTATAGTGACGCGTGCATATAGTATTATATGATAGGATAACCTTTACAGGATATTATATATATATTCAAAATAGCTTTGGATATATAGTCAATATGCTTATATAATTTGCAATAGTATTATTATTTATATATTTATAACTAAAATTATATATATATATATAAATATAATTATAGTATTATATATATATACTAGTACTAATATCCTGATCTATTTATGTATGTAGTTCCTTATATAGTCTAGTAAAATATATAAGTGACTATAAGGATATGAAACTCACATAAATATATGTAAATAATATAGGTAAATAAATGTATCATATCTATATGCTACGCAGTTCATATAGATCTCTATATGAATGCTAAACTATACGTAAAATAGACTCAGATATAATTCTAAGGTTTAATTAATAAAACAAGAAAGATTATGGGCATAATGAATATTTCTTCTCCACATGAATATGCTGAGGAAATTAACCATGGATAAGATAGAGTTTGTAGAGGCTCTCTAGAAGATTCGAGTGTAGTTTCCAAAAGATCATTCAAGAAAGAAAATCACAAATGTGAGGAGTTTCTATAGGAGTTGTTTGCCGAGAATTAATATAGTTTGTAAAGGAAGCAGATGTGTTATTATATGTAGCAAGAGTTATCTATTATTTAGTGGTCCCATTGGGGTAATGGAGTTTATTATGTGCTATATAGGTGGGCACTAATCTTTCTCGCAACTATAGAGGCGTCTTACGATGTGGTTCTTATTTGTTCTCTGGATATAAGAGAACTTGATTAAATGCGTGAAGACATCACTACCCTGAGAGGAAAACGGTCTGGAGGGAATAGGTAAATAATATTGACATAACGTTATTGGAGAACTACTTTGTCTAGAGCTGGCTGAGTCCTATCTCTTGAGCATCATCGAACATATATAAAATGATCAGCAAATCTGTCGAAAGATTAGCACTACCACACTAATCCCAATATAACCAGATACTAACTACTGAGGCACGTTGAACTGTCTTCGAACATAGCTGGAATATAGAGATTAAGCTCAACCCCTCAATCACTCGCATATTGATCCTTAAATCACATTAGTTCACACTCTCTTTCCGAGTTATATAGCATTTAGAGATAGCAGCTCATTGCAACATAATGCTAAAACCAGATCAATAAAGGCCTATGTATAGTGAAATATTGGATAAGGTAACCAATGTAGCTACTATAGACTGACTCATATTCTGACAATGGGAAAGGTTTATGCTTACTTCTTCGAAGTTTATAGATATATAGAAAAAAAGTCACAAAAGAAAAAAAAAGAAAAGAAAAATAAAGGCATAACATAGAAAAGTTTCAATTATCACTAGGAATATTGTATCAGTCTGGTAGAGATATATACTGTTAGATTGTAAATAAAGCAGCGAAGGATGCCAAAATGGGATGATATTTGTAGTGTTTACCATTTATATAATATGTGAGAGTGGGAGTATTTAAATCGGAAGAAGTCAATGCGAATGATAAGTAGTACGTATATGATTTTGGAAGTATATAGTTTTCATATATTTTTTTCAAATAGGATTGAATAATTATTATTCAAGAATAACACAGAAAGCGATGTTTTAAGTATAGAATAATAATTGAAGACTAACTCAGAAATAGGAATTTGTCAAGATATATATTAAGTATTAATACTATAATAATAAAGTAAATTCAAAGTAGATGAATTAATATTCAGCTCCGTTCAAAGCAATTTTTACTTTTAAATATTTAATTTTTTATTTCATTAAATTCACATAACAATACAGGTACTTAATCAGAATTATTAAAACAGTTTATCAAACTCTTAATTATTAAATTTCTAAAACAGCGATTTAGTATCTATGCTGAATTTAAATAGGAATATGGGTAAGGTAGATTAGGAGAACACAGAACGTTATTATTCACATATATGCCAACAAAACCAAATATACCTTACCCGATAACTTAGACAACTTAATGGGTGTTCTCTAGCATGAAATGGCCAGCTCACCAGGAAGGCAAAAGGGCAAGGAGGGAGAGGAAGTGGAAAGAGGGAAATATCATTCATTTATCACAAGGTCGTAGAGAATGTGATTAGATTGATTTAACGACCGAAATGTATTATTAGCAATACAACAAGACACTAGGAATTATGGATAACCTTCGCCACGCACCTATTACGCTCATTCTCATTCACAAACTAAATTTCTATTTTACTGCGCTTTAGTCATTCACATAGTCCATTAATCAGGTTGCACAAATATCCTTTCTCATATTTATCTATACGGAGAATTTGAATAAAGAAGTTCGTTTGCACTCGCATATAATATAAAATATCACTTTATATATTTATATATATGACAGATACTCGTAATACGCTGTATAAGATGTCTAACTAATTGAGAGATCTGTGACACTCTAAAGATGATTAAGGAAGCTCCGCTTGCAATTTATTGACACAGAGACTATTCAATGTCTCACGAAATAAGGGTATGAGCCATTTTATAGAATAATGGGGAGCACTTATCGGCATCTTCAATTATTATATATTCCAATAATTCTACTATGTCATTATTTGAATATTCATCCTTTGGAAGTATATAACTTAGTTATGGAGTATGTATTTATCAGTATAGCGATAAAAAATATATATGCCAATAATAGGTGAGTCTATCTGTTACTGGGCTATGATGAAACCACTCCCTCAATATTTTATCACGTTTCTCTAGCTAGGAAATTTAGGTATGTATATGATGATGGTGGATTGAGCTTAGTTCTAGCTTCATATTCATTTTTTCTCAAATAATAATAAACATCATCACTTAGTTTACGTCAGTTCCCCTGGACTCATAAGAGACTCATGTGGTCGCATGGAATAGGTGATAAGACTCATCACATCACTTCACACGCTATCAAGAGGTGAGTTTGCAGTTATGAACAGGTTATGTGATTGAAATTATGTTGGTCAGATAGTGGGATTGGGGATTGATGTGAAGCTAAGAAAAAAGATTCGAGGAAATCTTCTTAAAATATTAAGTGATTAACTCCATATAATACAAGCTTCCCGAAAGGCTCAATATCAGGTGATCAGTCATTGTACTTAAATCATAATATACCATAGTTAATAATAGTTTTAATACAGACAAGATTATGATGTGGCTATGTATTTATATATATATTTAGAAGTAGAATAATTACTAGGTAATCTATATAGTAGGTTATATAATATTCACATATATTTGGATTATTAACATAATATTATATTAATTATTAATAATATAATTAATATATTAATCTATATATATATATAATCTTATATTAATAATATATTATAATATATATATTATATATTAATTATATTAATAATATATATTATAGTATGTTCAAATAATATATAAATATTAGTATATAATATTATATAATTAGAATCTGGTATATATTATTATATGGAATCGTATGTTTAATGAACGAGTATTATATGTATTATATATTAATATATGGTATTAATATCCACAAGGATATATATATTAATAATCTACAGTGCTGAAATATTTTTTATTGATATTCTTTATAAGGCTATTGCTTTTATACTCTTCGTTGGAAAAAAAATATATAAGGTGATCTTTGATGAAACTCCATTTGAATACGCATATATCAAAATATAATAGACATAATAAGGGAAATTATAAACTTATTAATAAAATAAACAAAATTTAAATATAAATATTAATTTTCTATGCATTTCTGATTTTTTTTTTCACCTGGGCTGATTTAAGTGCACGAAAAGGGACTTTAATACCACACAATTTTGGTTTATACTAGTCATACCAATTAGTGGTTTATAGAAACGATTTCTCTCACGCGTCTGAATTAGTAAAGATACGATGATATACTCAATCTTATAGAATTACGATCTTACTAATTATATACCTATATAATATCAATATACTTATACGTATCTTAATGCATTAATATAATATATAGATAGCATATTACGGCATTTATACTCAATCAATATAGTTTTGATAGATCAAAACATTATACTTAATATTCACATTCACCAATATTATGTAGTCATGAATACATAGAATACAATATATAGTAATAACTCTATTAATATATCTAGTTAAAGCCTAATGTAGTATAGTGAAATAGTTATATAAAAATTATTACCGTTTTTTTATGCAAAAGGAGTCTCTCCTTTATAAGATGAGATTAAGAGAAGTAGATATACAATTTTAAAGAGACATTTTATTAATCATTCCGGCCAGGCAATAGTTTTATTGGGATTTATCACAGAGAGAGAGCGCTTGAAAAAAATCCTTCACTCGATATGTGTTGTTACGGCAGGCGACAAGAACAATGCTGTGAAGAAGCAATCAAAGAAATACATTGTTATTGTGATGAAAACACTACCAAATATTTCAGTTCCGATACATCACTATATGAGTAGAAAGAAAGTAATATTTTTAATATAAACATCTAATTTATTAACATGAACATATATATATATATATCAATTTATAATTGTACCCGAAATAAATGATATCCTAGGTTTAGATTCGACCGATTTCTTGAGTAACGTATATTATCTGTATTTAGAATCAAGGTTAATGTTTATAACTTTACACTAAAGAGTCAATAGAATAGACCTAAAAACTATATAATATCATCCTATATAATATTATTCTAACTCAATTATATCTATATAACTACCTATATACCACTCAATCATTATCATATACAATAGTTATATAAACTAAAAACTCACTCTTTATTCCAACCTTTATATATACTTTTATTCAATAGAACGTGTCCCAATTAATCTAACCTATTACGCTCGTATTAAGCTTAAGTCATTTTCTTTGAACAACGCTTATAAGCAACGTTTGACTGATTAAACTAAAACAGGAAAATCTCACCATATTGAATAACAAAAATATGAAGCTTCACTAGTATAGGATGATCGACTACTAATTAGTGTCACCCGAGTTGAAAGGTGACATAAATAGGGTGTTTGATCTATCTTCTTGTAAATTGGACTCATCTGGGAGTGTACTCTCGAGAAAACTATGAAAGACGGTTGTATTTAATATAAATTATTTTAATAAAACATTATAATAATTATAAGAAAAATTATAATATTTGAGTCTATTTGCATCGGAGGTTGTAGTATGGTAGTTTAGGCATTTATTCGTTTTAGATATGTTTTTCCCGATGCTAGGTTATAGGGATTTACGACAGGAATTAGAGAATAACTGATAGCCCCTTGCGCTTCTTGGTTTATTTATAAATAATGATAGCACATTAAATGGAGGATTGTTGGTTTTTAAAATTTTAAAGCTCGATGTGTACTAAAAGTTGCATATCTTCAATCTACTAAAATACCAGTTACAAATGGGATAATGTTTTGTAAGATAAAATAATATTTTGCCGTTACTCTTCACTATTTACTGTCTTTCAAATTCACTTTTATGCAAAATGCTGGTTCGCCATAAAATTTCGATTAAATAATTCGGATATATATATTCGTGGCATCGGGGTAGAAAGCGCACGATAAAATGCTGCAGGCAGGAAATCGTCCATTTAACTTTTTTTCGGTGTATATTAAACTTACAGCTAATTATCGAACCAAGCAGATGTATCAAAGAGGTACGCTATCGTTACATGGTAACGGAAGACATGTTTTTTTTTGTTTTAAACAATGTGCAAAGTGAAATAAATTCTAAATATTATATGTAAATTTTGTTTTAAATGTATGTTTGAAGGGAAGTATATTAGAAGAAGAAATAGCACATCCGGCTGGAATGCAAATAATGTATCTAACTACATTTGGTTTACGATTAAAATCGGATAATAATATTTTTACTACATTTTTTATTTTATTTTAAGATTTTAATCTATTATGTTAAATTTTGGAATTTCTATTACAGGTCACTATTTAGGAGAAGGTTGTGATAGCTCTTGTTTGCATATACTACACATGGATAAAGTTATAATTAAAATGTTGCACCTCTACAGCATTTATAACATACTTGGTGTCTTTGACCTTGTTTGTGGGGAAAATGGGCCTTTCGGAGATCCTCTTTTAGCGCTTAATGGTTATGCCCTTCATAAACAGGGACTTCCCTTTCTGGTCATGCGAAATCGTAGCAGTCACATTATTTGTTATAATGTAATTGTATGATTATCAATTTTCTTTTTGTGAGACATCTCTCGGGAGTCAGTATGATCCCGATACATTGGGCTAAGCTGGGATTATTGTTTAGGACTGTTCCTGATGACTGTTATGAGATAGTACTTTTTCTTCTGCGAGAATGCCTCCTAGTTATTTATCTATAGTAAGAATAAATATTTTTGCTAGTATATCTGGGGATTTACAGTGCTATGTTATATAACAAGAATCAAGTATTAGAATAATGAATATTAATAGTACTTTCGTAACTGATAATTTTATGAATACAGCAGTGAAAATATAAACAAAATTATGAAATAAAAAAAGTCTAATAAAGTATATAATATATAAAATAAGAACTATAAAAAAAATAAAAATAATAAACACCAGAGAAAGGTGGAGTTGAATAAACACTAGATTAACGCAAAATGTCCTAGAAATACTATTAGCTACCAACCAAATTTCAATTTTATTACTATACAAATTTCGCACTTATTTATATATATTATATATAATCAAAGTATACTATTAGAAGTATTTAATTAATTATATTTAATTCTCGCTCTCTTCTTCTAGCTCTCTCTATCCTCTCTCTCCTCTATTCTCTCTCTACCTCTTTCTCTCTCTATACTCTATATCTCTTCTCTCTTCACCTCTATCATCGTATCTCTCCATCTCCCTTATCTATCTCTTCTCTCTCATTAGGTCCTTCAACAGATACGTAGTAGATCAGGATTTCAGACCTCTTAGATTTCCTCTTATTTGAAAAACTTATTTTTTTATCTACTTCTTTATAACGTAACATCAGCTGTAATATAAACTGGATAAGCTCTAACTTATTTTCATGTTTAATAAATAGACTATTTTTAAACAATATTTTAATTATACACGGTGTCCCTCTCGGGATAGAACATTATCATAACTCATGATACTACCATATATACTAGTATCTAAGATGAATTAAAAAATATAATAATTTCCTTTACATATACGTATTAGTTCTTTTCATTCTAAAACTCTCGTTTATTTATCATACAGCATATCTAATTAAAATTATGTTTACCAAAAAGAGTTCACGTATGAAATTGAGCGGTACAAATCTCGAGAACAATCATAAATAGGATGGTATTATAAAATCGTATACTGCATTCAATCTTATATTGGTAATTTTTAGTATCAATAATGTTATTTTAAGGAATAGTAAAATCCAAATTTTGTTTGTCAAACTTATTAAATTCAATCGTATCCAGAAAATGTTTAATACCACTTTTATCTATCGGAAGTGATTATTAAACGGGTTTAATATCATTCACTAAAATGCTACACAATTTTTGATTATCAGGAAAACGCTCTACATCACAAGGAATAGCATATAGAATTTGTCGTTACTTGAGAATAAGATAAAAATATTCTTGGAATTAAAGAATTATTTAAATATATAAATCATTTGATAGATAAGAAATGTAATAATTATAACTACATTATTAAGGTTAGTTACCAAATATGGTATAAAAAATTTTTATACAGCTATAATAGTATAATTCAAGTTTTGAGAATGAAATTTACATTGACCTAATAAATAAATTTACTTATTAAGTTTTACATTAAGAGAAAATATCGATCGGTAGAGATAACTGCCAAGGGAAAAGAATCATTATTGAAAATCGTATAAACATATCGATAATGTCTGAGTATTTAAATTTCATTAGAATAATCATTTAATATTCAAATGATATAATCGGTGTAGTGAGCTTTACATTATAATTTCAAACCATTCTACTTAATTTATTAGTTTTAAAATAGAGATTTAAGCTTTATTAATTGTACTGAAAATATTTGGTATTCTTCTATCAGTAAGTAATGAGTAGTTGTGGAACTAGTGTTTTATTCACTAATAGATAAATCCTAAATAACGAGTAAAAAAATAATTAAATAATAACCAAAATTTAAAAACTCAACGATATAATAATAACATTATGATTTATATTATTATAATGAATATGTAATATCCGGTAAACTCTATCCAATATATTAATTATAATAATAAAGTAATTGAAAATAATATATCTAACCTTTATTATATATTAATTAATTAATAATATGGAGCTATTATTTTAATTTAAGATGTTATACTAACAGATAACGAAAATTACACTTTATAAATTTTAAAAATATGTTTATTTCAGTTATTGGAATACTCAAATCCAATTATTATATTTATTATTTATTATAATACATTACAAATATAAGATAATGACGTACTAATCTCACTGCTGCAATTAATATTCCAAGGGCTTTTAATATAAGGTAAATATAACATTTAAACTCATATAAACCTTTAAACTCTTATACACTAAAACATAATTAAAATCTAAACCTATAATAACCTATCTAAATCTAAATTATTATAACTATATGGGAAATTTAAATACATTATTTATCCCATTAATATTATTTAAATATATATTAATATATATATATCTATATTAATTACAGGAATTAATTATTAATGTATTTATATATTCTTTCATTTTATTATGAAATAATTTTAGTATATAATAGTAAACTAAATAAATTCCTATAATATATATATTAAAGGTATTTGACTTAGAGGCAGATAATATCTACGGAATAAATCAAGTGTCGTACACTTTAGTCATTATTCAGACAATCTTTATTTGATATTTACGATTAAATTATTATATATTTTGTTGTATTCATATATATATATATATAATAAAAGGTTGAGTGCAATTCATTTTATTCATAATTTAATTATTCTCCTATTCGAATAAAAGTGACGATAAATTTACTGTCTCTTCACATAACCTACCAATACTACTCATTATGGCTGTATAAAAATATAACGACACTCTCTCTCTGTGCTTATTATCAACGACGCATTTGCACATTAAAGGAACATTTGAGTAAGCTACACTAACCATGGAATGAAGCGTCTAATTTCGCACTGACTCGAGAATAAAATCCTCACACGGCAAACCGACTTACAGTTCGCCACACCATATACGGTATAAATTACGCAGGGATTTTAATTTATCTGGCTTGATTGCTCTGATAAATAGCGTGACTTCTCTCTCTATGCAGATCTATATTTGGGCGTCATCATGAGACCATGCGGATTCGTCTTATTATTTATATTAACTTGGTTAGGATTTGTAAGCAACTCTTACGAGCAATTAACGTCTAACTATATGAGTATTAAGTTATTATTTAAACTTTAAATTGGTAGATCAAAATTTAAATAAAATAATGTAAAGATATGTAAAGTTTTAAAAAAAGATTGTTATCCTTGGATGTACGGTAGGGGCAAGAAACATAATATATTCTCTATTCTCAAGGCAATTTTCAATATTAGATCATATTATTATATTTAGGTATATTAATTAATAGTATTAATAATTTACTTTATTATAATTATTATAACCGTGATATCTTGGTAATGTATTAATAAAGCCTTATATCACGAAGATGGAGCCGGTTAGGCACTGTGCTTGATATATATATATCATATCTTTATACACGATTGAGCAAAGTCGAGTTTTACTCAGTTTTAATTTAGGTATGATGATTATTAATCATAATATATATATTAGAATAACATTATGATTATAGTGAAGTTTATTTTAAATTCCACGCCGACACCCAGCTTCAAGACCGAGTGAAAAAAAAGTCGCGGGCTTAAATTTACAAATATATTAGGACGTCACTGAATAGTAAATTTTATTTATTTATACAAGTTTATTTTGATAATTTTTATTTGTATAGGCTGGTTTAACAATTATAACATGATCATATATTGGGTATACTTTGATCATTAAACTCATGCTTCCAATTAATAACTTTATCGCATATTATATTTGGCTCGCTAAATCGAGTCGTCAGGTTCCCATGCAGACTCATGCGATGCATTGACTGGATCTTAACTATTTGTATTAAAAAAAATCTAATATATATATATAATATTACTATATATTATAATATATTCTAATATATTTTATAAATATACCGAAATTATTAATTTTTAATTAAATATTTATTATATCAGTTCTTCTTATTAATAGTAGAGTATAACACTCATTTTTCATATATCAATAAGCATATCTATAAGGAATTGTAGTCACGGTAATTTACTATGAGCGAAAATTTTATACAAATTATAATTCTCCAGAGCTTTTCGGTGTTCTCGGGGTTCAATATTACCTAGGAGAATGTTAGATTTTAAAATCAAACTGTTTCTGGGGAAAATCACACACTATATTTGCTCTGTGGTGGGAGTAATATTAAATTATATTTCATACATTTTAAGAGGTTGCAAGCAAAGTTATACTAATAATTATTTTTATATTAGTGTGCACTATATTGCATCACTATTGACGCTGAATAGGGCATTCGACTTATCTAGAGAACGAGTTAGTTTCACTCCGTAACAGGAGGTTATCAGGTACTTTATTCAAGACTATATAGTTAATATAACCATACGATTACATCCCATTCATAATTATCAGGGACTAATTAAAGATATGTCATCAAATATCATCGATTTAGAAATTTTCATAAATTTATTATTTTAGTCACGTTGATGAGCATTTTATTATCTCAACGGTGAAATTCTAGATGAAGTTAAACACCTCTCCATAATTAGCCAAATAATCAAATATAATCTCATATGCCTATAGGTTTTGGAGACTAAATATCTGTCAATAAGTGGTTATGCTGATGACCAGTAGAGTTCTGAGTCTGCGAGTGGATTGTATCTTATTATATCTATTAGCTTCCCGTGGGCCAATGGTTAGATATTATATATTGGTCAGCTGTCTGAGATGTATATGTTGGGATAAACTCATAATATAATAAGGGGGGAACTCAGGTTTCATCTTCCAAGTTATTAATTTAGCACTGAGTATTATATTTATTAGGGGTCGCCAATCATACTATTGTTATTGCTGATTATGCTATCGCTTTCCGGCTATTGCTTTTACCACTTCGCACATAGACTCAATTTATAATTAAGCTCACTTATTCGAGTCATACCTGGCTGCAATGTGGAGTTCACACACGGGTGGAAATATTCTTTTCAAACTCGGGCTCTGGGCCCTAGAATTGATAGGTAATCTTTAAAAGAGCGCATAAAATTATTGCTTGTCTTCTTTTAGATTGTGCACACATAAAATGCAAAAATTACTATGTTCTCGGGTTAGCACACCCGCCATGCTTGCTCGCAAATATTACTTTCTTACATTTCATCGTAAATTACATTGAACGCAATATGGTTATTCGGCGAGGTTAATGTAGGATACAGTCCAGACGCTTGCAAGACCTGAGACCTTATACTAATTTTATATAGGTGTTATTAATTATTTAAGTAATATATTGAGGCAAAATAAATTTATTTCTTTTCTTCTCTCGTGTGTGTTAGAGAGGGTTCAAAGTATGTTAATTGGCTTCGCTGAAATCCAAAAATGATATATATTTAAGAATTCTTCCTTGTAGTGACTATCTTATTACGTTTTAAAGTTACATGCATGGGGGTTTCGGGATGCTAAACTACCTCAGATATATGATACATATTTAATTATACATCATTACATATGTATAATAGAATTCTATCATATATATACTATATATTATAATATATTTACTTACTAATATGGTAATAATAGATATCTATTTATATAATTGGTGTATTCTATCGTATCGTTATTTATCTCATGTATTGTTATGAACAAGTCTTTATCACTGTAAAAGTAGTACTATGTATCTTAAACTCTTGGAATAATAGGGTATGCGGTCGATCATCATATATTTATTTTATATTTAACAATATAATAATATACACCTATTGATTGTATAATAATCATCACATTATACTTATATTTATTCGTGAGTATACTAATAATCACTCTTTTAATAGTCACTAATTATATACACCAAAAAGCCTGTTTGAATATTATACTTTATAACAGATAATTGGTAGTTATTTTCAGAATACTCAGTGTTATGTATATACTATACACTATGACTTTATTTATATATGTGATAATATATTGATAAGGCAAGTTATACTTTAACTATATTATACTACACACATTTCCATCGTTATCTCACTATTAAATAATAAATTCGAATACTTATTTCCTCGCAGCACTAATTATAGTAGACTACTGGTAACTGTGACTTTTTTCGCGGAAAACAAAGTTTCTGTTGAATACGAAAATTCTAGTTGCAGTTAAAGTTAATTAGGTTTAAGAGACTCTCTTAGTATTAAGAAGTTCGAATTCTCTGTCCATAGTCTGATGCCGCGGAAAGCCCTTCGACGGCTATACCTACTGGTTGCCGCAACAGGAACGCTTGTCAAAACTAAATAAAACTAGCTTCGTTGCGTAAAAGAACACTAACTTAACTTTCCTGCACTTGAAGATTTATTTTTTAACTTAAGTAAAATTTGTTTTTCAGTGCATCATAAACGTTACCGTATTTCCATATCATTTACCATTATATTACCAACTTCTATGTATTTACTATGTATTCATACATATGTTTATATTGAAGACTAAATGAAATACTTAAATATATTACTTTAATAATAATATTTACCATAAAAGATACATTTAGGTTTCTTTTTAGGGGTTTGTTATTGAATATCTATATTATTATATTAATATAATACATGTTAAATTAATTATGACTATTAGTAATATATATATATATATTATATCTATAATTAAATTAATATAATTAGAGAGGTGTAACCTACAGAAGTTGAACCGTCCGCGCCATGGAATGTGACCGGCCAGGAACTTTGTACAGTTTATTTTGCCAGGTGTAGTTCACGAAGTTTTCCGGGGGCCAGGAATTAGGTTTGAAAAAAGTTACCGGCCGAAACCGGAATATACTACTTCTAGGAAAAAATCCTTGCTAGCGAAAGAAGGAAAATTTTATTTTTTAACTATAAGCGCCATAATGCCTATTCTTCTTTGAAAAATCACAAATAGGATAATAAAGTAGTCCCTTCGGTGTAAGTATTACATACAGTGTATTCACCGATACCTCGCGTAATCTATTTTAAACTAAGAGATTTAACTGCTCATGCATAGTATACCTGTATAGATAGTCATAAACCTAGAGTAAGATTTTATAATGATATATCACATAGTAAATAATTCATAATTTATAATTAGAATAAATAAAATTATATATTATATATTAATATAATAATATATATATTAAGTATATATAATATCTATATATTATATATATATATAGTATATAATATTAAAGTAGTAGTAATAGTACTATATATATAAGTATGATATTATATACGTAATAATGA
>JABUQX010028512.1:12500-15000 GCA_015478945.1 Trachelipus rathkii | reverse complement strand
TTCGAAAAAGATCCGCATCACTAACCTTTGATTGTGAGTAAAAACCTTTATTAACCCTTATCTGAAGCAGGAAACTTTGAGTTGAAGCAAGTCTCCCTGAATTCAATGAACTATTTTTTCAATAGCTTTTGCATATGGGCCTTTTTTAAAGGGGGGATTTGGGAAAAATTTTTTCTTTACCTTAAAATTCTCACTGCAAATCTCTATGAAATTGGACTTTACACAGCAATATAAACTAAGAAAAAAAACAAACAATCGGCCTTTCCTCCTCAGAGAAATCCACTCGCATGTTGGCGAAAAAGCAGTATCAGACTCTGAAGAACCTGAATTGCTCCTGAGTTTCTCGTTTTGATTAACATTTTATTTTAAAAAAAAAAAAAAAAAAAAAATTAATACTTTTATCAAAAAAAATTTTTTTTTTTTGAATGAGTCGATTACGCCAATGAAATTCCACAATAAAAAGAAAATGATATCAACCTTAGACAGGACAATATTATTTCTTCTTATTTTGATATACTTTCAAAATCGAACCTTCTGAATGATATGTCTTCGAAATTCCAAGGAATCTACCATCTATGACTACAAAACAGCACTGAAAAAAAACAAAATAATATATACTTGGGTATAAATTAGTCAAAAAGAAATACAAGTAAGCTGTAAAAGAATCAGCACAACTTCACACTTATTTGAGTCTATGAGCATACAAATCAAACCAAATATTGGTTCATTTACTTTAACATATGATCATTCATATGAATAAATATACAAGAGCAACTGAATAAAAAAAAAATAATTCAATAAAGAACATATAAATTTATGCTTTCTGAAACAAGACTCAAAAGGAATAAATAGACATGAAAATCAACTATTCACACAAAAGGAAAAAAAAAATTTGACATACAAAAATATATTTGTCAACAATGCAAAAGAAAATACATCCAACAAATCAACAGAAAACTTTTGCAATAAAAACCTTTGCTTGCACATGAAAATGCACAAACAGAAATACAAACACTAATTTAACTCTAAAGGCGGCTCCACACATGGGGAGTTTGTCAATCCCTTGAATCTTTGCATTTTGCATTTCTTTTTTCCTCATAGGCGAAGTACGTCTACACACATTCTACCCCATGTGTGGATCATTTTTGGTAAAGCTTTGCTCATTTGCTTGGTTTGCCAAATACACAAATCTTTTCCCTTGCTTGTGGAAAAGATTTGTGTATTTGGCAAACCCAAGCAAATGAGCAAAGCTTTTCCAAAATTGACCCATACACACATGGGGTGTTTTTCAAAGAGTTTGACGAACTCCGCATGTGTGGAACCGCCTTTGCCCATAGGATTTTGATATATATATATATATATAATTATATATATAATATATATTATATATATATATCATATATATATATTATTATATATATATTATAATTTTGGGCGGGTTGAAGTAGAGATTTTTTTTTTTTTGTCAAAAAACATTTCTACTTTCATATGAAACTTTATCAAAAATATTTTCAACAAATGAAAAAGAAACAATATATCACCTTCATAAATGCAAAGAAATATGCTACTTTTAAAATAATTAGCTTCTTGATATTACTTTAAGGATAGAAAATCTGATTTGAAAGAACAGAAATATACTCTCAATGAATAATTCAACTTAACACCAATATTACTTTGAATAGTAAATACCAAATATTTTCCCATGAATAATCTAATAAAAAAAAAAATAACTATTAACATAAGATTCAAACCAACAATATAATTACATAACTTCATAGCAAGCTTCATCCAAATTCCTGATTGTTCAAAATGAAATCCTTCGAAATTGATTGAAGAGAAAATTTCCTCTTCAGAATCCAGCAAATGATATGAGAAGTTCCTAGAATTACAAAATCATCAAGAAGGACAAAAAAAAAGCAGCAACTTGCCACTTGTCTGCTCTCTTCTTTCATTGAAGAAAAAAATTTCTTGAAGGTGCTGATGATGCAGGTCACAACAATAGATCACAATGCAGCTTCTGTTTTTGGCTTATTTTGGAATTATGGTTACTCGATCTTCACTTGATGGAAATTCCCTATACTGGATGAAAAGCCTCAGACCAACATTCAACGAGGAAAAATTTTAATTGTGGGTTATCATGAAATGATGAATTTGATAACAGTTACCATTTACCATGCAAGCTCTTAGTGGAAAGCCACAACCTATCGCTGCTTTGATACAATATAATGGACAAGATAAATTCAAGTCCTACTGTTCTTGGTACATAAAGAAGAATCAAAGCACATATTTTTTCGTTTAAAATACTTAATTTATTAAAAACAATAAATAAATTTCCACTTAAAGACAAGTTTCATGATTGATACAACGTTTAGTATAATCCTTCATAAATTTATACTGTTTAACATCTGTTACAGAATTAAACGTATCTTAAAGAAAGTATAAACAATAAGTTCATTTCCATAAAATCGGATAGTAAAAATATCAGAAGTACATATAACAT
>JABUQX010028512.1:0-7500 GCA_015478945.1 Trachelipus rathkii | reverse complement strand
TGTGCCATGGGAGTTAACCGGCATCCCTAATATAATATATATATATATATATATATATATATATTATATATATATATATATATATATGTATTATATATATATATTATATATATTATATATATATATTTATATATTAAATATATTATATTATATATATTATATATTTCAGAGTGCTGACATCAAAATTAATAAGAAAGACACTGAGTATCATCCACAAAATATTTTGTCATTTAATCAAAGATGGTGAATCAAAGACAATGGACATACAAAAAGTAGTTAGTATATATATATATATAATATATATATATATATATATATATATATTATATATATATATATTATATTTATTATATAATGATATATATATATATATATTATTATATATATTAGTGATGGGACGATTTAATCGTCATCGTTCACGTCAAAAATCGAGCATATTTTTACCATCGTCATCGTCATGGCAAAAATCGGCATATTTTTTTTTACATCGTCATCGTCATTCATCGTCAATTTTTGCCGATTAATTGAACAAATATTAAGAATTTTGAATAATATTAAAATCAATAATAATTGAATATAATATAATAATAATAATAATAATTAATAATAATAATAATAATAATAATAATAATAAAATTAATAATAATTTTGATAATAATAATAATAAAATTAATAATAATAATAATAATAAATGGAAATTAAAAAAAAAATAATAATAATAATTAATAATAATTATTTATATACATTATATATAAAAGATTTTAAAGGGGATGTATACCTTTATCTATTATATATATATTATATATATATACTATATATAATATTATATATTATATATATATATATATATATATATATAATATATTATATATAGTATATATTATAATATATTATTTATATATATATATATATACATATATATATAATATACCCATTTTGGCTTATGGTATGTATGACATTCCAGTGCCTAATGTTTCGCCTTTCTGTTATGCGATTAATATCCACACTCATCCTTCCAGACAACATATCATATAGCTCACATACTTATATTCACACCCCTCTTCTAGACAAACATCTACAGACATCCCTATCCCTTTATATCCATACGTGTTAGGGAGAAAAAAATTGCCTCACATCGTATGTCCTGGTTTCGTAGAGGCGACTAGGGACGGTGGTAGTTAGGTTGGGTTGCCTACTACCACTTATCTTTTTGCCAGAATGCTAATGCATGGCCTCAGAGAAGGTCGTGATCGCAGTAAACGCCCTTCTATCTTCAGCGAAATGTATGAATCGTATCTGTATATGATAATGTCAGAGGAATAAATGTTGAGGAGATGAGGAGAGAGGTTATGGATGTATTTAGAAAAGGGCAAATTTGATTTTGCTCGCTGTGACTGAAACAAGATGAAAGGAAAACGGTGAAAATGAGTGGTTGTGGTGTGAAATGTGTTTGTGTTTGCTGTGGAAAGGAATGAGAGGGGGATCAGAAGATTTGCAATTCTGATGAGTGAGTTGTTGTAGAGAGCTATGGTAGATTTTGTATGTGTGAGTACTAGAAGTCTAAAGGTTAATTTAAGTTTGAAAAGTCAAATTTGTGTGGTTGCAACATATGATCCATCTGAGGTAATGTTGAAAGAGTACGATTTTCTGGGATAATCTGAATGTGTTTTGGATGGGGGGAAGGAGATTCAGTTCATGGTTGCCATCAATATCTGCCCATTTTTAAAGATTTTTTTTTTACAGTTGTCACCACCACTCACGGGCAGAGCCCTATTCAGGAGGGGGTGTATTACTCTCAAAAGGTTCACCCTCTAGCGCAAATTACGCATATGAGCACAACGCAGGCTTTTAAAGTGAGGGGGATTAAATTCAGTAGGAAATACAAGAAGATGGCAAGGAATTCCACAAAACAGAGGTGGTGGGAAAGAAGGAAGCACCACAGCAAATAGCCTTTGAGTTTACCAATGGGTCAACACAATACTCGTGCGCAGTTACAGCACCTATTGTGCTACGAAGGCGTCGTAAAAGGTGGTGGTACGCGATGGAAAGTTCCTCGAGCACTTGCCGCTGCGGTACCTATAGGATAGAGATAACGCACCATCGCGCCGCAAGATAGAGGGTCAAGTGAACTGGAAAGTGCAGAACAGTTTATAAGCCTTTTTGGCCGTTGACTCGACCCTGTCCAAAAAGCCGGGTGAAACAACGCCCCCCTCCCAGATATGAAGAGCAGTACTCCATACCATTGGGCGGAATGGACCTTATGTGATAGCGGAGCCAACTGAAAAGGAGGAAATTCTCACAGTCTAAACAGAATTCAGATTTTTGGCCGCCTAGCAACCATTTGTGAATGTTGAGGTTTCCAAGACATTTTTTGTTCATGTTTAAGCCAAGGATGTTTATATTGTCAAAACAGGAGAGGACGACGAACCGTCGAAAGAGATGGGAAAGTTAGAAGGTATTTTGGAGAAGGAGATTTTGTAAAAGTTGGGGTTTTAAAAAGAAATTGAATTTCACAAAGTTATTTCTATCCGTCAGCGAGAATGGAAATCGGAAAGATTAAGACGATAGCAATTCCAGAAAGTAAAAAGTGGGGAGTAGAATGATATGAGTCAACGAATGAAGGGTCGAGGTTATCGGAATTACGACGTGGATAGAGTTAGAGGTGGCAGGTGAAAGATCATTAATGAAAGGTAGGAATAAATTAGGAGATAAGACAGAACCCGGAGGAATACACCACTATTGACAGAAAAGAAGAAGGAAGTCGCCCCATCAACAACAGCCGATATTGAGAGATATGGAAAGAAAGCTAGAAATAAGTAAGCAAAGAGAAGAGAAACCAAAGGAGGGGAGCTGGAGAGCAGTGACGCGTGCATACTCGGGTCAAAATGCTCTGGATATGTCAAGCGCCACACCGCAAGTCTCCGTAGTTCCTAAGAGCGAAAAAACCATAAATCGGTTTGATAGGAAATGTATATCGGCCCCAGTAGACTTCGCTTGCAGCGAAAGCCCGTACTGGGATCGGAGTTGAGTTCCAGATATCTAAGAAGTGAGTTGAGAAGGTTTTCAAAGATCTTTAGATAGAATACAAGTTGAGAGCTACAGGGCAATAGTTAGAAGGATCAAAGCGGCATCCTTTTTTTCGGAATAGGTTGGACTTGTGAGAGCTTCCAACACACTGAGGGAAAGTGCTAGGATTGAGACATAGAGAATATAGTTGAGCTAGGGGCCGAAGAGATTAGCCTTTTCAGTTGGGAATTAGCAACACATTGATCAGATCGAATAAGAGGGAGAAGAGATTTACAGAAGTTGCTTAGAGAATGAAAAGATTTGTCAGTAGGGAGAACCAAGGAGTTAGCGCCACTTCCTTTGATGAAAGCCATTCTTTGCTCGTCGAAGAGTTATCCCTGCAACGATTTCTAGCTGAATGAAAATTAGCGAGATATGTAGGAGAACGAGAATTTTTCCGCACTCGATAGCACTGTCTCTAGCCTGATGGCCAGAGAACAAGCACGATCGAACCAAGGATTATGAGGAAAGAAAGATTTAGTTTTAGAAGGAATGAATGGGAAAGAAAAATTTATCTGAAGAAGAATGAACCTGCTCATCCCATTCAACGATTTACAGCTCCCTCCTTATCTTTTAAATCTTTATACATCCATCATTATTCCTTATTGAGGTAGCCAATTGCTATCATCTGCAAACTTGGAAACCTTACATTTAAGTCCCTGGCTAAATATTTTATACATGTATGAGGAACAGCCACTTGACCTAAGAAATTGTTACAGACCACAAACATGTCTTCTCATTTCCATTAATAAATACTCATTCATCATGAATATTTTCGATTAAAACTATTATTATTATTATTATTATTATTATATATGATATTATTATATTATTATTATTATTATTATTATTATTATTATTATATTATTGTTATTATTATTATATATTTATTATTATCATATTATATTATTTTTATTTATTATTATGTTATTTGAGATTAAGAATCAAATAATGTTGTCGCTCTAATAAGGTAATTTCGGAGGTTGAAACCCTGACCTCCGTGTCAGCTTATAATTATATATATATATATAATATTATATATATATATATATATATATATATATATATATTATATAATATTATATATATATATATATATAATATATAATATATAATATATATTTTATAAAATATATATATATATATATTATATATATATATATATATATATAATATATATATATTATATATATAATATATATATATATTATATATATATCTCGCTAACAAATTTTTAAATATAATGATGTAATGGTAAAGCCTGTGTTACTTTTTAGCAATAGGAAGCAACTATTTTTATTGCTCATTCATTACATTACATGAATTTTATATTTTACTGTCAAATGGGGTAAAAGCTATACAAATGTGTGAAATTATCACCTTTAAAATGGAATTAAAATCAGCATTATAATATAGCTACAGCTTTTTTACACGAGCGCATTCAAATACAATGTAATTGCATCATTTCCATATAAAAAAAATTACATTTCCAATATATATTTTTTTAAATTCCTAAAAATAGATGTTTCTAAAATTTCTGTAGAGTAAAAGTGATAATGACTCTGGAATAAAAGTGATAATTGCTTTTATATCAAATTAAGTATTATTATACAATAGTTTAACATAAGTATGATACATTATAGCTATAAGAAACATACAATTAATTTTACAATAATTTAAGACAAGAATAAGACAAGAGATTAATCATAATATATAGGTACCTATATAGTTCTCCTTCATTTCTGAATATTTTTGTTATAAATTTATTATTCTATTTGTTTAATGATGTGTTCCAGTTATATCAAATTGAATGTTGTATGCATTGACAATGTCATACATGTCATTCAATTTTAGGAACTTAAATATTCAATTTCTGAAAGTATAAGACAGCCTCCACTACCCATATTATCGTGTTGGTGACTTGGTTTTGTCAATATGTAGTAAATTGTATGTAATATATTGATCATATAAGGTATATATACATTTATAATTTATAAGCCCCTGTTACTGTAAATATCCAGATTTTTATTTAATTATTCGTATCCTGAGCTTTCATGGTGATGTACTGGGTTGCATGTACTGACATATAGTCATATATGGTAGTATATATAATGCATGCCTGTCTGGGAAGATTGTAAATATTTTTTTTTTTCTATTATATATTCACAGTCATTGCTGCCTTATTTGTAGATTAGATAGATAAATATAAAGAGGTAATGAAGGAAGTGAGAAAAAGTGAAAAGTTGAGTGAACAAGATAATAAGTATCTGAGCTTAAATATTTAGGATATATGTTTAATGAAAAGGGATTGGATGATGCATAGTGTCACAGTAGGAAAGTTGTGAATGGTAGAAAGGTGGCTGGGACTAAGTCTTGAGTGTGCTAGGGTTTTGCATGAGGGCATGTTGTCACTTGTGTAAATGTATAGTAGCGAAACTATGGTATGGAATAAGAGGTATAGATCTAAGGTACAATATTGTTCAGATGGACAATTTTAGGGCATTTAGGTGTGAGAAGAATTGATAAAATGAGGAATGAACGCAATAGGGAGTTATGTGGTGTGAAGAAAGCAGTAAATGAGAGAATAAATGAAAGTACATTGAGATGGTTTGTTCATGTGGAGAGGATGGATGATAGTCGGTTGGTTAAGGGATATATAGTGGTGAGTGAGCTGGGAATCAACCGGCTAGGAAACCAAAGAAAAAGTGGATTGAGTCAGTAGAGGAATGCCTGAAGGAGAGAAATGTGTTTGGTATAGGCAAGAAGAAATGTGCATAACAGGAGTAAATGACGGGGTTTTGTGAGGGGGTATAGTTGTGGGCTTTGCCCAGGGGATGAACCCACATTGACGAGATACCGCAGTGAGGGTCTGTCGCAGTCTCATGAAAGCCTAGGGTGGATTTTTCTGACTGCCATGAGTTCTCACTTAAGGGGGAAAAAGGGGGGGTTTCTTTTTGACTTGCGTCATATTCTTCTACTTTTCTGTTCTGGTGTATGCTATGCACCTCGCTCCCCAATCTAGAGATAGAAGGTAGGGGATGATATATATATATATATATATATATATATATATATATATATATATTTATAATTATTATATATTGAATATATTTATTTATATATTTTATATTTTTTCAATTAACTTCTATATATAACTTTACCATATATTTTTAAAATGTTTATATATATATTAATATATACGTAAGATGGGGCAAATCGGTCCAAAATCAGGGGTACTCAAAATGTTAAGGTTTATGGAAATTTTTTTTTTTTTTTTTTTTTCAAAAATTTTTTTATATATTAATTGTTATCCTTTAGGAGTAAAATAGGATAATTGTATTTTGTATATTATAAGTATAGGATTACATGTTATGAAGCGATAAGTAATGTAGGACCGAATTGCCCCACGGATTTTAAATCCGGGTCACGACTCGCCCTCCACCACCCCGCACCCCCCCCCCCCCCCCACCCCCGACACCCACCCCCCCCCCCCCCCCCCCCACCCCACCTCCACCCCCCCTCCCCACTCCCCTCTCCCCCCCCCCCACCCCCCCCTCCCCCCCACCACACACCCCCCCCCCCCCCCCCCTCAATTCGGTCCACTTCAATTTTCACTTCCTTAAGAATCCTCAATTAAAGTGTTTTATTTAATAAATTATGATAAGTCATTTTCATTTTTAAACATAATGGGTATTACAATATTATTTTTAAAAGAATTTGGGTTCGAAAACGTAATAAAATGTCGATTTGCGTTCGTTTTTGTCAAACTGAAAATCTTAAAAAAAAGGCTCGCCAAACGTTAAGGAATTTCCTTAATTCTGTAAGGTTGCTATTTCTTTTTTAATTCTTTATTATACCGAATTAAGGAAATTCTTTACGTTAGGTGAGCGTTTTTTTACGATTTTGCGATCGTTGACAAAATGAACGCAAACACTGTTGACAAAAATGAATGCAAGCTCAAGCGTTTTAGGTCTCTTTTAAAACATAATGGTATTACAATATTATTTTAGGAAATTGGGTTTGAAAACTAGATAAAATGTTCGAGTTTGCGTTCGTTTTTGTCCAACAAAATTCGTAAAAAATGCTCACCAAACGTAAGGAATTTCCTAATCTTTTGTATTCTATATTACACAGAATTAAGGAAATTCTTTACGTTTGGTGAGCGTTTTATTTACGATTTTGCGCTTTTTGACAAAAACGAACTGTAATGTAAAAATTCTGTAAGGTTGCAGATTCTTTTTTATTTTATATTACACAGAAATAAGGAAATTCTTCGTTTGGTGAGCGTTTCTTTTACGATTTTGCGATGTTTGACAAACGAAACGCAACGCTGCTTTGACACAAAAACGAATGCAAACTCCAGCGTTTTAGGCATATTACGTTTCGTAAGAACCAAATGCAAGAACGAAAACTGCTTAAGGGTCTGGCAACATC